>AXCM01006131.1:0-16084 GCA_000473375.1 Anopheles culicifacies
TTGTAATACAGGTAGTAATATGGCTGAAGAAAATTTCCAATTAAACAGAAAAGGAAATTTTACGCCCAAGTCTACTGCAAAATGTTAAGCTGAAACATGTAACGGCATTTTCAAAATAGCATAATAAAATGTCATGGCATAACACGGCGAACGAAACGTACGATCGTGCGTTATAAACGTGGTGCCACGACGTGACGTTTATGAACATCTGCTGATTCGTTCTCCTTTTCACGCCTTCGTACTCCTGTACTCTTCCATCTTAAAACAATAGCATTCTTTTCTCCGCAAATATATGTGAAGTCAAACGTTGTAACCAATTGGTTTACAGCCTCCCCCCGTTTACTAAAATACAATGGCACATTTGAAGGGCAATCGAATGATCTTTTCATGAAAGTATTTCGTCGCCCTGATAAGGGCGGTTTTTTCTCTTTCGTGAATTCGGTGTCGTAGGCCTGTTTCAACGCTTCGCACAGTTGCGCTGTTGTCGTCCGATGATTCAAGCTTAAGCCTTCTTCTCCGTCTTCTTGGGCAGCAGCACGGCCTGAATGTTAGGCAGGACGCCACCCTGGGCAATGGTTACCCCGGAGAGCAGTTTGTTCAGCTCCTCGTCGTTACGGATGGCCAGCTGAAGATGACGCGGAATGATACGCGTCTTCTTGTTGTCACGAGCGGCGTTACCGGCCAACTCGAGCACTTCGGCCGCCAGGTACTCCATGACCGCGGCCAGATACACGGGTGCTCCAGCACCAACGCGCTCGGCGTAGTTACCTTTACGCAGCAGCCGATGAATACGACCCACCGGGAATTGCAATCCAGCACGGTTGGAACGGGACTTTGCCTTTCCCTTTACCTTTCCTCCCTTGCCACGGCCAGACATGATGGATGAGTAGTTGTTGGTTTGTTAAGTTTCACACTTCACTTCAAGATATGCAGGAATGCACAGTGACGCAACTTCTACGTGAGTATCGCTTGACAGTTGTTCCGCTTATGACGAATTTTCCATTTTTCAGCCTTATATACGGTGACGTTTGTGCATGTTCGAAAAAAGGGGCGGAGCGTCGTCAGGAAGCATTTCGAATGCGCTGCGGTAGCACTTTTGCGTATAAAAACGATTTTCAGTGAAAATCAGTCATTTGCAAATTACGAGTCTAGCAGTGAGCAAGTACGCTGTAACCAGAAGCAAAGTTTTTCGAATCGTGTCAGAAGAAAATAGTGTTCATCAACAAAAATGGCCCCGAAAACAAGTGGAAAGGCAGCGAAGAAGTCCGGAAAGGCACAGAAGAACATCTCCAAGTCCGATAAGAAGAAGAAGCGCAAGACCCGCAAGGAAAGCTACGCGATTTACATTTACAAAGTGCTGAAGCAGGTCCATCCCGACACCGGCATCTCGTCGAAGGCCATGAGCATTATGAACAGCTTTGTCAACGATATCTTCGAGCGGATTGCGGCGGAAGCGTCCCGGTTGGCCCATTACAACAAGCGCTCGACGATCACGTCCCGGGAGATCCAGACGGCGGTCCGACTACTGCTGCCGGGTGAGCTGGCAAAGCACGCCGTATCCGAGGGTACCAAGGCTGTGACGAAGTACACCAGCTCCAAGTAAACACCTCCTCCACCGATCGATTGTGGCTACGATGGATTGAGAGACCCAGCAGTGGCAGCATCAGCAGCAGCAGCGATGGGTTGCGCACGAAGGACGAGCAAGTAGAAGAGGGAAGATGTGGAATTCTTTCGGCCGTTCAGGTTGACTGGTGGTGTAAGCCAAGATGGTGTCCGCCAGACAAGATTGTGACACTCCAGCAAGGAAAGATGGAGCAGCAGCAGCAGCAGCAGCAACGAAGCGACAAGTTCCAATTAGTCTCCCTCTTCTGAAGCCAACCCAAACACATCAGTACACACACACTATTAGCTGTTAAGAGTTTTCAATTAGGTGTAAGTTATCCTTTGGAATTATTTTACGAATCGTAATAAACCAAACTAATGTAATGCAAAATGGCTACCCGTAGTCGGATTAAGCTGGAAGAATAAAAACTGTATGTAAATACTCCAAATTAATTTTTGCTTGGTTTAGCTTTCGTTGGGAGGGAAAATGTTGAAAGAAATTTTGGACCGATTTCTAGTTGATAAAACAGGTAAGAACTTAAAAGCTTGAAAGGAATGCATTGTGACTTCTTTTACTCTAACGACTAGTAAAAGTACGCCTTCTTTCAAACAAAAACCAAATTAAAGCCTTTTCGTTATAAAAATATAAAAATATTTTCCTTCTTTATTTTTGCGTTCCCACATCCCCAAGTATCAGGGATTAGGAACTATCTCGAGTACGGATTGACATAATGTATGTTAATCATTGTTTTCGTTTCTATACGACGTGTAGCAGGCGACGACCAATATTATTTCGCTAACAACTTTCCTTCCTATGCTTACAGTTAGGTTACAGTGTAATGCTGATATTAAGTTATTGTTTGTAAAACTACCAACACTATTCCCGGAACTTGCAGCTGAGTTAGCTTTTGTGTAACAAAACGAACTACCCACACATCATACGCTTTTTCACGTAGACTTTCATAGCTAAGGACTGTAACTGTTGAACATAAATCATCTGCAACTAAAATAGTACACCACCATCTACCGTATCTTTTATAAGATACTTGTTGACGGCAAATCTTCAATAGATAGAAAATAACAAGAACATAGAACAACATTGAGCTTAATGTACGTGCAGGGAAACAGGGAGCCAATACTCTTAATCCTACCCTGTTGTCCTAATCCCACAGTAGTGTTTGCCTCCCATTCCTGCTACCCTAACAAGTCTATCACCCCCTTGCTACATTCTAAAGGCTAGGGCATATCTTAATTTTACGTGGGAACAACATCGGTTCCGTAACGTTTTGGTATAGCCGTACAGCAAAGCAACAGCTGCGTGCCTCCGTCTACCTGTGTCCGTCCACTTTAGAAGCCAATCTTCTTAAAGACATAATTAAGCCGCCGCTTTATCGTGAGTCCCTTCGATTTGCGTACCAAATTTAGCAACGTTAGCAGTATGAAAAGTCCCACCATTAGCACACTCTTCGAACCGGTCAACCAGGACCAGAAGGTGCCGGATGTCACAGTACCGGAACCGGTGGTACCCACATTCACATTACTGCCCCGGCTTTCCGCATAATAGTCGACGTCGTCCGTGGCACCACCGCCGGCAAGAGGAATGATTTTCACACCAACCGCCATCGGTGTGCCTGCGGTCGGGGAAGCACCGGATGGACTGTTGAACACGTTCGGTGGCGCATTCGGGGGAATTTTATCCGTTTTCTTGTTGCGCCAACCGGGTACGTCCGGTTCATCGTTTGCGCCCAGCACGGAACTTCCACCTGAAAGACAAAGGGAATTGTTAACCTTGCCTACACACACTCTGTCACATCCGTCATTGCATTACCTTTCTGACTTTCCAATCGACGGCCCCGGCTACTGTAGACAAGCTCATTGCCTACGAGTGGCATCATTGGTTGGGGTGGTCCCTGTTTAAGCTGCCGCTGTTGCACGACGAGCAGTTGCTGCTGTTGTTCCTGACCGAACAATCGATCGTTCGGACCGGTACCGATGTTTAGTGTGGACATGTTAAGCGTAACCGGATACTCCCAGTCCAGGTGTGGACAGACGGGTAGTGGCCGTTTTTTACCGGTGGTCGTGTGCGGGACCAGTACTTTCGAGTAGAGGTGAAGATTATTGTTCGGCATTCGTTGCGGTAGTTTTACGTTTTCTAAAAAAAGGAATGAAATTAGTTAAGAAAAGCTCTCCTAACAACACTCAACGAGACTCACCTTCGATTTGTTCCACCTGGCGGGTAACGTTCAGATCCCGCAACAAGCTGGTTACGTGCGCCGTCATCGTGTACTCGAGCAGTGAATCCAGCAGCCAAAAGCAGGGCTTCTCCAGGTGCGTTGAATCGAGACAGTTCGAATCGCCGTACAGTGCAATCCGTCCACCGGCCAGATCCGGACGATTGGCCGCTCTTCCTGCGGTGGTAGAATTGTGCTGCTTTGCCGATTTCGTGCGTTCACGCAACAGCTGCCCAATGTCATCCGCATCCCGCTCATCATCCGGCAGCGGTTCCTCACCGGCATCGATACGATTGACAGCATCGTCCCGATTAAACTCACCACCATCGTTCGGTACCTCCTCGTCCTCTTCCACATCGCCACCAACGCCGCCAGCAGCGCTCAACAGAATACGCTTGTTAATGATCGCACCCCGATCAATCTTTCCGCTGTCCTCTTCAACGTCTTCCAGCAGCTCATCCAAGGGTGGACCTTCCGGATTCGGTGTGGCCGGCTGTAACCGTGCATAAACTCGCCGATCGGTTTGCAGCATTCCCAAAATGGCAGTACGAAGCCGTACCTTCGAGCGTGCCTCGTCCGGTTGCGTTATAGCCAACCCCTCGTCCAGCAGATCCCGCTCGATCACGATCGTTCCTTCGCCAACCGGAAAGCGTACAATGTTCGCCCCCGACGCATAATACATCCGATGATCGCGCATATCGAAATACCCGTCGGCAACACGGTCCCCAAGCGCGATACCGAACTCCCGCAGCAGATCGTTCAGTGCGGGCACATTGGCACCACCCGTGTCCGGCATCCACCATTGGCGTGTGTTTTCATCGTAGAATTTTATGCGCCGCATGACGGACGTGTTGTACCAGTCGGCGAACACGATCACGTTCAGCTGCCGGTCCAGCACGTCCTCCCGCAGTTTCGCTATTTCGGCCGGGAAGAATTCCTCCTCCGGATCGACCACCAGCAGTGTACCGTAGTAGGACGCATTGAAACAGGTGTAAGGCGCACCGAGCACCTCGACGTAATAGCCCGCATTACGCAGATGGGTGTACATGTCCTTAAAGTTGGTGTGCACATGATCCGCTCGCCAGTCCAGTGGGTCGGATTTAATTTTAAGATTATCGCGCGGCAGATAACCGGGCGGATAGCGCAAGCTGTGATACTGATCCCAGAGGATGCGCTTCTGGCGCGGAGGTTGCGGAATGATTCGTACCTTGATGGCGAAGCTGACCGTACCATTGCGCGGTTCCCGTTCGTTTTCACCCTCAGCCGGACTTTGCACCGTAAGCGTGATGTGACCCTGTGCGATTCCTTCGAAAAGTCGGCCGGCTTCGTTTACGCCTATGTGTACCGCCATCCAGCCGGACCACGGCCACAGTTGCTCCGAGTAGCTGATCGATACGTTTAGCAGCTCACCGTGCTCGTTACTGTACGGGTGCCAGGTGGGTCTATTGATGACGCGCCCAATCACGCCCATCCCGTTCAGGATGGTCACGTTCGCGATGATCGGCATGGCGCTGTAGTACAAACTCTGCGTCGTGTACGGCCACATGTAGTCTTCCGTAAAGTCAAGGTACGCTGGGGAAAGTGTTACCCGTGGTCGGTATGTGGCCAACACTTTCATGCTACGCAAAATGTTCAACTTCCCATGACCTTGCTCGAACATGTTGTTGTCCGTCAAACGCTGGGCACCTTCGATGAGTGCCTGCTTCATCGAGGCCGGATTCAGATCGACTTCTGGACGATCAAGCACACCACTAGCGATGAGCGTTACCGCACCGGCCACCATTGGCGATGCGACGGACGTGCCGGACAGTGATTTACAGCCTCCGTTCAGATTGCTACCCTTCACCTGACTCCCGTACGTGACAATGTCTGGCTTTAGCCGACCGTACCCATACGGTAGCTCCCACGTGGTCATACCGCGCGAGCTAAACTTGGCAATGTTGTCCGCATAATCCATCCCACCGACACCGATCACATCCATCTGATCGCCCGGATTGTTGAGCGTCCCGTACAGGGGCCCATCGTTCCCGATCGCGGACACCATGATGACACGGTTTGCCGACAGCTCCAGCACCTTATCCACGAACGGTTGGTCGAGAAAGTCCGGTCCGCCGATGCTCAGGTTCAGCACATTGATCTTCTTCAGTATGGCGTAATTGAATGCATCGAGAAACCAGGACGTGTACGACACCTGGTTGTTGGTGAACACGCGAAATATGTGCAGCTCGGCGTCCGGCGCAAACCCGAAACATTCCTTCGAGGAAGCGATTATACCGGCCACAAACGTACCATGACTGACGCCATCGTCGAGCGTTTTTTCGTTCGTCCAGTTCGTGCGCTCCTTGATGCGCTTAAAGTGGGGATGAGATTTGGCCAGTCCCGTATCAAACACGGCCACCTTTACACCCTGCCCGGTTATTCCCATCCCCCACAGAACGTCCGCTTTCAGGAGGGCCGTAATTTGTCGCGGAATTGCACGCAACAATCGTCGATTCGTGTGCCGATTAGGGGATTGGGGCGGTGGTGGTGGAGGCGGAGGTTCCGGAAAAATCCCAGCAGACGATTCATCTTCCGTCGTTAGGCGTCGTTTTTGAAAAAACTCGATAAAATCATTCGTTTCCGGATCGTCCAAATTTAGCTCGGGTTCCATTGGTTCCGACTCCTGCTCTGTGTCTTGATCGGGAGTTGCATCGTTCCGTTCGAGTTCCGACTGCCGCAGCGGTACGTACTTTAGCGTACGGTGAACCATCCGCTGGGGTGATATGCTTTTGATGGAGGGATGCGTACGAAGCAACGCTAAACCATCGTCCGCGAATTCGACCGCTTCCTCTAGCGTTAGGACATCGAAATCGCTCGGGAAATCTTGTGCCGGGTTATTGCGTGGTAAGATGCGCCATTTTTGCACCTAAAAATGTTTACGAGAAATTAATCGACAGCTAGTCTATGCAGGTTGCTATGCTTACCTTGGAACCATTCAGAGCATTCTGGATAAAGCTTTCCCGTTGCTTCGGTGTGTAGTAGCCATTGAACTGCACGATATACTCATTCTGGACGATTTTGGTGGAAAATTCTATCACGACACGATGCGTCCTGGTGGACGGGGAGGACGCCTGATCGGTGCTATTACTATCACAGCATGGTTTTGCGCTTTGCTCGAACGTGGACGACCGATTACGACCAGCATCCGACGCTGCACGGCCCGTTGTCACCTTTGTGGAATTGTGATAACTTAACGTACTACTTCCAGCTTCTTCGGCATAGTCCGTCGTAAAGGATTGGCTAGTAGCATAGTGCGTCCCGCCCTGTACGGACTGTTGGTGGCTGGTGGAGCTATTATTAACACTAGATGACACATTTGTACAGATGGTCGTCGTTAGCAGTAGTAGAAATACCACCGACAATGTCGCATCGGCTAGCAGCGGCGATCCGGTGGTTAGAAGCCTAACCAGCCGAAATCTCATCTTTTCCCCGCGATTGGAGACGTTCGCGAAGGAACGGGGTGAACAGCCGGTAAACCAATTTTCTAACACAATCCTCCCCGGCACCCCATTTGATGAGTGTATGTACGGCGGTTACGTATGTACCACGACCGACACATTTAGCTAGGGGGGGTAGGGGTAGTTTGTTTTTTTTCTTCCTTTTTCTTGCCACGGGGATGATATTTCTGTCTGGCTGCTTGTTTTTGCGTACCAGGGGGCTCGTGCAATCGAATGGCTAGCAGGGATTTTTGTTTCCCTGGTGCTGTTTACACAAAAAGAAAGCACGAGTTTCCTTGCACTTTAATTAGCCACGGAATTGGACTCTTTTTCACCCTGCTGACACTTTCACTGCCACACAAAAAGGGGGAGGAAAATGAACGCAATTTCTTGTCTTCTTCGGAGCTTCCTTTTCTTCAGCTAGATAAGGAAGTGTGCCGTGTTTTCTTGGAACGGGAACGACTATCACAATATCGCGCTACGCACTATTTGATTCACTTTTATATCTGCGTATTGTGGCAAAGAGATCGTTGATTTTTTGTCGCTTGATTTACGTACGCATATTGCACTTTTAGGGGAAACATAATACAGACACCGTTTGATTGATTTCAATTCACCTAAAATATATTTTTCGAGACACTTTAAATCTTATTACAACTGTATTATCCTCAAACGATTTCCATTGCACTTATCGTGTTAATTAGTTTGCCAGTTTCACGGCAAGACCTTTTCCGTGTTTCTTTTTTCACGAAAACAAGCCAGACAGTTGAGCAGGCAAGGTTTTGGACAGGACGGACGTAGGACATAGGAGGCTGGTGTGGTTGACAGTTGGATCAAACGGAGCTCTCGAGAATAAACATTAATTATAAATGAATAAACGATCCCGAGCCCTACATTTAATGTGCCTCGTTTGGTGTATGTTTTTCTCCATTTATTAACGACTTTTTCATCAAGTAATGTTGCTTTATTCATTCATTATTTCGCAAAAGAATGTGGATTGTTTTTGTAGCTAGAACCTTACAACAGTCAGTATGCAGGGCTACCACCACGACAAGAAATACTCGTAACGTCAAAGATGGAGGTTGTTTTGCTGTCAAAAAACATACCTCGATCGCAGACCAAACACGTGCGGTGAACTAACACCGGTTCGTACCTATATTTTACCGTTATCGCTTATTTTAACCACTTAACAGTACGCAATGGGTAAAGTGAAAACCGAAAAAATGGAAGCTACTGAAGAGGCCGACGTTTCGGTAACTGTAAAGGAGGAAGATTTGTATGAAAACAAGATCCGAAATGCGAGCGCAATCGCACAGCCGATGGCGTCCAAGAAGCTGACCAAAAAGATACACAAACTGATCGAAAAAGGTGGGTGTTTTTTATACGAGAGACTAGTTTCAGTTGTAAACTAATCCTTCCCCTATTTGTTTTTGCAGCATCGAAGCAAAAGAACTTTCTGCGCAACGGTCTGAAGGATGTACAGATTCGCCTGCGCAAGGGAGAAACTGGGTAAGTGGTCGGGGGTGTGTGTAGTGGGAAGAATGCGGTTAATAAAACGGTTCCTCTCGTTTTCCTGCAGCTTGGTTGTGTTCGCAGGTGATGTGACACCGATCGAAATCATGTGCCACCTGCCGGCCGTATGCGAGGAGAAGAATATCCCCTACTGCTACATGCCCAGCCGTAAGGATCTCGGTGCTGCGATGGGTGTGAAACGAGGTACAGTGGCAATGTTGATTCGCGAACATCCCGACTATCAGGAAATGTACGATAAGCTAAAGGTAGAACTTACAACCCTTCCCATACCTTCATGAGCAGCCGGTCTAAGGGCGGGCAGCGCTGCAACGCACTATTTTATAGCTTAAACCGAAATCCCAACGTTGTGGGGATTGTGGGAAATTTTCTTTTTATTCATTTCTTTTTTTAATTTACACTGGAATTCAATGTATGAATTGTATTGCTAGGGGGGAAAAAAGTACACCGGACATGTTTTCGGTTACGATAATCGAAACGTGCAAAATAGAATATCGTTCGTTTGCATTGGACAGCCAGATTTATTATAAGTAATGTTACTGCTGATACACCGAACATTAGCTCCACATAAATTTGTCTAATGCCAGAAAACCAATAAAACCTTCCATGTAATTGCTAATTGTTTTATTTTTCACATGCATAATAGTTAAGTTCGTGAATGATCCATTTAAATAACGAAGAGATGGGAGGAAATGTGACGAAAGGAACACGTTTTTAAGTAAATTTTCCCGCTACCGAAATCATCACCCAAAGGAACACGAAAACGGTACGCAAGGTATAATTGGAATTCAGTACACATTGCAGAAAGTCCTAACATTCAAATATCGCTATACCGCGTGTATAATGTTTGTAAGTGAGCGTGAGTTACTCTTTTTTGTTGTTGTCATGAATTGAATACGAAAGGGACAAAAATTCCTTCCGATCCTTTCCTAATATCCATAATGTGTATAGAATATCATTTTATCTAAATATATGAGTGTACACTTAAATGGCTATGCTGAAGTGAGAAACTACGGGTACGAAATATCATGCCCGGATGTTTGGTTTGCTTTTTTGTATAAAATTTGCATTCCAATATCGCCTTAAAAGAGTTTGGTATGAACTATGATGCTTTGGTATGATGCCTTCGCTAATGTCCCCTAATGAACCTTATGGAATACTTTGCCTTTACCTGTTAGTGGATTAGTAACGTGGACATTCCGTCCGTTCATGCGTCTAGCGATGAGTTGTGTTAATTTGGTGGATTTTCGTCAATCGATGAATCTTGCTCCCGAATGTAGTTCATTAGCGGAATCATGCGATCCTGCTGCATCGTGCCTACAGTGGACTGGCGCAAGATGGCACTCGGAGGATTCTGTTGCGTCCAGATGCCGTACAGTCCAGGTGGATTGTGGGATTCTTGTTGCTGCTGTCGTTTAAAAACAAAGGTAATTAAAGCATTACAATATTTACGTTCATAAAACCGATTATCCCTTACCATCCCGGAGGGTTCCTCGACAAACGGTGGTCCAATGTTTGGCGGTGCCATCATCATCATCGGTTGCATCCGGTGAATTGGTCTGCAGGAGAGTAATTGTATCGCTTCCACCAGCCCATCCTGGCTGGTAATAGACGAATGCCAGGTAGAGTCCGGCGTTGTGCTTTGACTACGGTCGCCTAGCGATGATTTAGGTGTCGGTCCCGGACCGGAAACCGGCACGGCAAGTTTCGAGATCGGCATCAGGCGCGTTTGGTTCCAGTGTACGGTGGATTTGTCCGCTTTCGCTTCCCAAGGCATCGACCAGCGGCGCATTTGGCTTTCGGGGTCCAGTGCCGCCTCAGAATTTACTTCCCCTGCTGCTGCTTCCGACCATCGGCGCTGACCATTTAGCGTGAAGAGTGGAAAATTTAACGGTGATCGTGATCCGCGATAGAAGGGCGCTTTCATACCCGACAAGTGACCAGGGTTTGGGAGCGGACCTCGTATATTATCCAAATAGCCCTGTATTGGACTCGGACCGCGGATATCGTGAGGCGAAGGACCACGCGTTTGTTCGTATGCCGTTGTGCCGTGATCGGAGGAGGAACCCTGCGTCGAGATTGATCCCGTCCGGTCGTACAGTCGGGCGTTTTCCTGCATTTTCATGCCAAAATGGGGCGATGGCGTTTGTGAGCGTTGATCCGTTGCACCGCCGGTTCGGGCAATCGTGGCAGCAGCCGACATTGGATGCTGCACCATCGGACAGTCGGGATCGTGTGGAAAACCCACCTGTGTCTGGCACTGGTAGCAGCACATGAGCTGTGCAAATGCATCACACGAAGCGACACAGAACTGATGCTGCAGATTGATCATCGTTTGTGCGTTGTCCTGCAGGATGAGCTGATTGTATTCCTTGATATGTAGCAGTTCGCTTTCCTGCTCGACCGTGGCGAGTGGTTGTGTCTTGAAATCCTGCAGCACACTCACGATATGCGATTTGACCGTGCTCGTTGCCATTACGGACGATCGGGCCAGATCATCCCAGGCCGTAATGAACTGAAAGGCCATATGCGAAGGAATCTGTGAGGTCGTGAAGGGAAGCTGTGGTATCTGTGGACCGGCTTGTTGTTGCGATTGCGGCGTAGAAGGACCTCCAGCCGGATTGCTTCCTCCGGACGATGGTCCACCGCCGACCGTGGAATTCGGTTGTTCGAAGTACGCCCATGGTTCGAGTGCGGCAATCGTTTGCGCTAGTCGGTAACCGGCCGCACACAGATTGTTCATAATCTGCAGATAGTTAAGCCATGCTCCTAGGCATTCGCTGACGGCGGACTTGGCTGAACCTGAGCTGCTGGAACTGGTTGACGGTGAGATGGAGGAATTGCTGTACGAAAGGGCACCCGAACCAAGGGAACTGCGTGGTGTGGTTTGAATTGGAGGTTGTTGTTGCTGCTGTTGTTGTTGTTGTTGCTGTTGCTGTCCCGATAGTGGGTCATCTAAATCGCTCATGTTGAATGATTAGGGCCTCTTTCCCGTTTAATCTCTACCCGCTACCCACACGCACTAACGAGGACTTTAATGTACGGGACACCTCCAACCGGATCTGTAGGCCATTTTGGTTAACGTTAACCGGTAAACGCTTGAAATCCCAACAAAGGATTCACGCAACGCAAGAACACGCAAAAAAACGAATGTAAATGAAAAGCTGATGAAAATTCCGATAGTATATTGACAGTTTGTTTACCTTTCGCTGCAAAAAAAAACCCTAGAGCTGAACTGTTGATGATTTTACAAACAAGAAAAATTGCGTCAAATAAAATATAGAAAATAATTATTTAAATTATTGTTTGCCATAGATAAAATGATATCATTCTATGATTTAGAATGCGTTCTTCCTTTCCTTTGAAATGTTAATAATTAATTATTACAATTTTATGCACAATTGTTAACACCAACCTGTAGAGCCTTACAACAGTGCATGGAATAAGAAAAAGAAAAAAATCTTCAAATGACATTTTACTCAAAACATAAACATTCTGTAATTTTTCATTTCCTTCAGTCTGGCACCTAAACAGAAGGAAGGAAATGTGTACGTAAATCCGTATATTAAAACATTTGTGGAACAAAAAACCTAGTTCTGCACAAAGCGTTAAAGATGGATAAGTTGACCACAATTAGCGCGGGCCTGTTTATGGCGGCGGATGTGTGCGCTATCGTTAGTTTAGCGATGCCCGATTGGATTGTGACCAGCGTTGGAGGTAAAGTGAAGCAATGCAACGAAACGACACAGAAATTTAATCATTCTTCTTCTGGTTTACAGGTGAAACCCGCCTGGGACTGATGTGGACATGTATGACACTGTACAACAGGCCACAGGTGTGCTTCACACCGGAGCTACAGCCGGAGTGGTTTTTCGCCCTGATCTGCATTTTCGTGGGTTGCATTTGTATAACCACCACCATTATTCTGCTGGCATCCAGCAACTGGGATCGTAATGTGATTCCCTACGCACGATGGGTTGGCTTTACGGCAAGTGAGTATGGGACAAACGGAAGTTCGTTCGGAAACTAAAAGCAAACGCATTTCTTTACTTTCCGTCCGTAGTGGTGCTGTTTTGTCTGGCGGCTGTAATATTCCCGCTTGGATTTCATATCGATGAAATAGGTGGCCAACCGTACCATTTGCCACACTCGCATCAGGTCGGGATATCGTACATCATGTTTGTTCTGGCCCTGTGGATTACGGTGATTTCGGAGCTGTTTGCAGAGAAGGTGTGTCTGCCGCAGTTTTAAGCTGGAGTCAACTTCCGGCACAAGAGACAGACGCGCCTCGAGCGCTTAACAGATGTATCTCATAATTGTATTAATGTCCCCCATATCCAGTGCTTGCATACTGAATCGATTGATAATACTTCTTGATTTCCTAGTGATGGAATTGAATGGTAGATTGTAGGCTATGGAAGATGGAAAAATTAACCAAAACGGAACAAAATATGTACTTGCAATAGCGAACTAGGCATACCATTATTTAGTTAAGATAAGTTAATGATTTTGGAGTTGTATTAGTGAGAAATAAATTTGCTGTGCGATATTTGTTTTTTACATCTACATCTGTGTATGTGTGTATTGGTAGGGAATGAAAACATAAACAAACCAGCATAAAAGCATCATCCCATTCACAGTCCAGCAGCAGCATTAATGCACTGCGAAGAGTGGTCCGATTTGACGTTTGCCGCTTGTCTGTGTTTTTTTTGTGTCCAGCTGCTGTGGGAGTGTGTGCGTGTTCGTTCTTAAAGCATAAAGACCGATCGGAAAACCCATCTGCTTCGCTCAGTTGCAGCGGAAACGGAAGCTGATATGAACCAGAAAGGAAGACGGTGCACGGTGTAGGCAGGGCTAGTGATTGTTAAGTTTTTGTTAATGTTATTCAACACGCACAAACGCCAAAATGTGTTCCTCGTTGCGATGCTGTAGTGGTCCATGTCCGGGGTATGTAATGATGATGATGCTGTTACTGCCGCTGCTGACGACGACAATCGTTAGCTGCGATCAGATAGCGCTTACAGAGCAACTTCCAACCGTAATGGTAGCGGTGTTGGTACGGAACAAAGCGCATACGTTGCCATATTTTTTCTCGTACTTGGAAGAACTCGACTATCCGAAAGATCGGATGTCGCTATGGTAAGTATGGTAGCGGTTGCTATGCTGATGGTGATCATAGTAAGGTGGGTTTACTCTGTTCTTCAGGATACGATCCGATCATAATGAGGATCGAAGCATCGAAATAACCAAAGCATGGCTGAAAAGAACCTCCGCACTGTATCACAGCGTAGATTTTAAGTACCGCGCCGAACAAGGCAAACGGGAAAGCGAGAAAACCAGCACTCACTGGAATGAGGAACGGTTTAGTGATGTGATTCGCTTGAAGCAGGAAGCACTACAAACTGCTCGGATGATGTGGGCAGATTTTATATTCGTAAGTTACATTGAAGTGGGTTCCGATCGGAAACTGATTACATTTTTATACTTCTTTCCGTAGTTTCTCGATGCTGATGTGTTCCTGACGAATAGCAACACACTGAAATACCTGATCGACCGGAAGCTACCGATCGTGGCACCCATGCTGGTGTCTGACGGATTATATTCCAACTTTTGGTGCGGTATGACATCGGACTACTACTACCAGCGGACGGATGATTATAAAAAGATACTGAACTACGATCAGGTTGGTCAGTGGCCAGTACCGATGGTTCACACGGCTGTGCTGGTAAGCCTTAACATTGCCCAAACCCGTCAGCTTACGTTTGAGCGAAAAAACCTGCCATCCGGACGGTACGACGGTCCGGTGGATGATATTATCATTTTTGCCATGTCGGCCAACTACTCAGGGATTCCGATGTACGTGTGTAATGAGCTGCTGTACGGATACATTATGGTACCGCTGGAGGCGGGTGAAACCGTACCGGGAAAAGATTTGGAACAGTTGACCAATGTGCTGAGCTACATCATAAACGAGTACGGCGATTTCAAGCTGAACCCGGATTTGGGTAGATTTGTTCCTGACGTTCCAAAGTAATGCAATGCTTACATTCTCTAGAATGGCCCATTCATGAGAGGTTTCCCTGTTTGCAGAGATAAACTTTCACTTTCCCACATCTACATGATCAATCTGGAGAGACGAGCGGAGAGGCGTACGAAAATGTTGAAGCATTTCGATCTACTCGGACTGGATGTAGAACACTTTCCCGCCGTTGATGGGAAGCAGTTGAGCGATAAGAAAGTGCATGATCTGGGCATACGTTTCCTGCCTGGTTATGCTGATCCTTTCCACAAGCGGTTCGTTGCAAAATTCGTTTTTTTAGGTTTCCGTTACATGCTAATACGTTCTCTTCTTTCCAGTCCGATGACGATGGGAGAAATCGGTTGCTTCTTGAGCCACTACAACATCTGGGAACGTATGGTGCGGTTGAATCAACAGGAGGTGCTTGTGCTGGAGGACGATATTCGGTTCGAACCATTCTTCCGGCGACGGGCCTACGGAGTGCTGGCCGATGCTCGTCGTATCGGTGGTTGGGATTTGATCTATTTCGGCCGAAAGCGATTGCAGGAGGAGGATGAAAAATGGATCGACGGATCTGAATTTCTGGTAAAAGCGGGGTACTCCTACTGGACGCTTGGGTACATCATTTCGCTGGAGGGTGCGAAGAAGTTGCTGCGTGAACAACCACTTGGAAAATTGCTTCCGGTAGACGAGTACCTACCAATCATGTTCGATAATCATCCGAACGATAGTTGGGCGGGTCACTTCCGCGATCGTACGCTGAATGCGTGGAGTGCCGCACCATTGTTACTTTATCCGACGCATTACACAGGGGATGAAGGATACATTTCCGATACGGAAGATTCGGTCCGGATTGATGGGTCGCTACCGACGATTGGTGCCAGCAAAGGAGGCCCGGGAATGGTTAACAACGACACTCGCGACGGTGCACAAGCTCAAACTAGCGAACCAAAGAAAGGTGACAAGGAACAGTTACCGAATGCACCGTCTTTGTTGGCGGATTCCGGAATCGGGCAGAGCGAGCATGATCTAGAGACAAAGAACAGGCGCAGTGAGCTATAGCGTTCTGCCGGCGTCATACAAAGGAGCGTGAACGATCAACTATGGATGAGGTTCGAATATTCTATAGACACTATACCAAAAAGATGGAACCAATTCGTACTCGAATCGTAGATGGATAGAATTGCGATAATATTAATGTGCCTTATAACGATATTAGGAAGATA
>AXCM01006132.1:0-16079 GCA_000473375.1 Anopheles culicifacies
TGGCGCCACAGCAACCGAAATCCGGATGCATTTCTAGTTGTGAAGCGTAACTTGTACGCGCGACTCACCGCTTGTCTAGCGTACCAGTTCACCGAATTTAATTCCTGCTCAAAATACTTCTCAAATCTCATTTAAACAATTATAATTGACATTTTGGCTGGAAAATATATTTTTGGAATATTCAAAAACACATACACACACACACGGCACTGTAATAATTACTTGTCAGCACAAAATTTAAAATATGACTATATAGCATATATCATCACTCAATCGCAACCAGTAGTAGTATAACGACATAAAAGAAATTATATGGCGTATTTATAATGGTGGCCAAATCAATGCAACAACTAGTCAACAGATTATCATATTGAAAGCTGCTAGCATTTCGAAGCCATGTGAATGTTTTTCAATTTACACATGGGCCTCATCGTTATTTCCCTGCAAAAATAGAAATTAAACACTGTATAATAGGAGCTTTAGTTAGATAGAAATTAATGATAAACGTGAACAGAATCTTACTTAAAAAAAGTCTATGTGGCCTATAACAAAACCAAAACCTGTTTTCATATTACTTAGTTGTATTATCGAATTGGAACTGCTTGTAATTTTAAAAAAATATGGAAGATGAATGTTTTGTTCCAAGAGCAAAATGTAATTGAACGAAAACGACTGCATAGCATCGAAAATAGAAGAGTAAAGGAGAATATCACACCATGCAAATTGTAATCCTAGAGTGGTAAGTAAAACGATAACACATTTCGCTTATCCACGCTGGTTTATATAATACGCTTAAGCTCTATAACAAATGTTTATTATCCTGTGTTCAACAACATTAAAAAATATCACTTTTACTTTGTTAACGACCTAAGGTCCCAACAATTATTTAATCGTTCTAGTTGCTGATGTTTTCGAATAAAATGCTGCATACTTTTGACGATATATATTCAAACGTAACATCTACGTTTGTGTATCTATGTATCACATTCCTCATACACGTGCGTTGGTTTGATAGGAGGTATATTTACGACAAATAGGTACGGATACGACCCGTAATTAAGGCACGACACACAGGACAATTGTAGATAGCGGGAGCACACTGTAAGCACGATACTACGAAAAGAAGAGAAAAATCATGTTATAATGTCGACAACAAGTACAAAAAATAAGTACTTACCTAGATGGCCACAGGGACAAAAAACCACTCCTACCTCTCGTGTCAAACAAATTTTACATTCCCGTTCCTCTTTTAACCGCTTGTTTTCTTCTTTTAATCGCTCTGTTAGCTCATGCGACGAATTCCCTCCTTGCTGGGAATTGCTTGCACTGGAGTTGGTGCCTGTATCACCGGTGCTTGAATGCTGTTGTGAAATGCAACTTCTGTCCCCCTCGGCAATGGTTGCCGCATCATTCAAGAGCACCTCGCTAATGTATGTTTGTCCCAGTACAAGCTGCAGAAATTTGCAACCCGCAAAACAACGGGCATGTTCGTGCCAGGGATCATCCGTGACAAGCCAATCACGGAAACCTCCATCGCAGTGGAAACAGCGTACCTCATCTTCAATGCCTGTATAATAGTAACCGGCTTCCGACAAACGCTTCGGATCTTGAACGTGGCCATAGCTCCAGTTTTGAAAAGAGCGAACTCGTGCATCTAAAGAAGCGTATTCCGGCGTGAATGGCATTTCTACCTGTTGTATTCCTTGTACGGTGGCAGATGCCATTGGTGATGACTTATTTACGAGGTAAACTGTTTAGCAAAGAAGCATACTTTCTTTATGCGTTTCAGTCCATCGCCTTAACTCGTTAATGTGGAAACATACACAACCGAAATAACTGAAAGCTCATACGTAAAGAATGATGTCCTAATGTGTGTATTTTGATTTATTGGTCACAAGTTGTTGTTAAAGGCCTTCGCAATCTAAAATTAAACTATTCGTTTTGTTTTGATTTAGATTTACGTCTCCACGTAGGCTTTGCAGATTGTCAAAGACAGGGAGGTCAGTGCAATTTAGCAAAATTTGACACAGCCTCAGAGAAAGGTTGAAAATACGTGAGATTTGTGTATTTACCAATCATAGAGAGTATATTTCAATCTTAAACTTTTCTGTAATAGTTAGAAACCATCTTGTGAGTCTAATTGGTGTTTTTGTGAGCCTGATTCAACAATTTTTAATTTTGCCAACGACCTTTTCAAATTTCCCAAGAACATCGAATGAGTTGCTTTGAACGATTCCTACCCCTCGGCAACTGTCACTGCGTTGGTAGGTAAATAAAGCACGTGTGATTTGTTTACATCCATCCGTGGTTGCGTTTTTCAAATCTCTTTGGTCTTCGCCAGACCGCATTGAAATTTGCCACTACGACCAGCAAGCAGTATCATGAGCAAACTGTTCAACGATTGCGATTGGGAAGATGATTTACCGACAATTGGAACGAATTTTCGGTTCGCCAAAGGCCGGGTAAGACAAGTGCAGTTATCATGTTTTCTCTTGGTCTAATATGGATGCCTTTTCTTTTTGAAGAAACTGAAAAAGCAGAAAAAAGAGAAATTACGTTTAGAGTCACAAAACATAGAAAGCGGAAATGAACTACAGAACAATGAAAGCAAAAAGCCTACCGGCTGGTCGGTGCTTTTGAAGAATTCTGCTAGCAGCCCCGAACAGCGCAATGGCCACACAAACGGTTCTTCAGGCAAGAAAAACAACCAGCTGCAAAGTAGTAAGAGAAAATCCGATGACACTACAACAGTGAATAACAGTAAAATATCGAGCAAAAAGCTTAAACCGGATAAAAAAGTGACGACGAATGGAATTGCAAAACATAAAGAGCTGCCACCAGAGGAACACTTAAACGGCATTAAAGAAAATGCAAAGTCCATTAGCAAAGAACAGAACAAAACTTCGAAAAATGCACGAGCAGGAAAAAACAGTGAAAGTTTAACTGAAAAGCTTACTGAACGGCTGAAAGGGTCTCGGTTCCGTTTCATTAACGAGCAGCTGTACAAGATACCAGGTGAAGCGGCGCAGAAATTGTTCCAAGAAGATCCGGAGTCTTTTGACGCTTATCATGCCGGTTACCGCCAACAGGTGGAACAATGGCCGTTGAATCCGCTGAACCGCATGATCAAATGCATTCTAAAACTGTACGATTTCATCCCGTAAGTGCTCACTAAATGGACCCATTATAAGTTTGTTTTTAAACATTTCAGTCCAAAAAACACAATCGTAGCTGACTTTGGCTGTGGGGAAGCTAAACTAGCCGCATCCGTACCACATAAGGTGTATTCACTTGATTTGATGTCCAACCACAACGGCGTGATTGCGTGTGACATGGCAAACACGCCGCTCGAGAGCAACTTCGTGAATGTGGTCATATTTTGCCTGTCGCTCATGGGCACCAACCTTGCGGACTTCTTTCTGGAAGCGAACCGGGTTCTTAAAGTTGGGTAAGCGAATGTATTTCTGTTCTCCTAGATATACGACATCGGCAGGATACGACCGGATCGGTGAAGTAAGGTTGGTTTTGATTTTGGATTCTTTTCAGAGGTCTGATGAAAATAGCAGAAGTCTCTTCCCGCTTTGACGACGTAAACGTGTTCATCAGTAATGTGAAAAAGTGTGGTTTTACGTTGGAAAATAAGGACCTAAAGCACACCTTGTTCTACTTTTTCAATTTCAAAAAGGAGCGTACCGTATTGAAGGGCTCAACGAACATCAAACAATTTAGTTTGAAGCCTTGTCTGTATAAGAAACGTTAGGCAGCAAATCGAAAGTTTGCTTGGGGGATTAACCAATATTATTGGGATAAGCAAAAATTAATTAATGGCCAACATTTAAATAAAACCCAATTAATATTGTTCTACCGTAAACCGCATCAACCATACAAAATCATCATTACTGGCAACACTGGCAACTCTGTTTCAATTTTGACAACCGGTCGTTTGACGTGACATTTGGCTGTCAGTGTTTATGGTAGAGAAAAAAAAAACAAGCTTGGCTTTGCGGTGTTTTGCTGCGGTTTTGCACTAATTTACAGAACGTTTTGTGAAATATGACCGAAGTACAAAACAATGGTACGGAAAAGGAGGTTGACGTGGAAAAGCCGACACCAACGCTTTCCGGTCCCATAGTGGGTATCATTTATCCTCCGCCGGAAGTGCGAAGTAAGTATAGCGCTTTGTGCACGAGAAGTGCCCGAACTGAAGGCAGCACGCCACTTACCACATGCATTTGCTTATTGATAGATATCGTCGACAAAACGGCCAGTTTCGTTGCCCGCAATGGTCCCGAATTTGAAAGTCGCATCCGGCAGAACGAGCTCGGCAATCCAAAGTTTAACTTTCTCAGTCCCGGCGATCCGTACCATGCGTACTATCAACACAAGGTGCAGGAGATACGGGAAGGTCGCACGGAAAATTCCTCAGCGGGAGCTGGTGCAGGATCAGGCGGGTTGCAAAAAACGCAGGTGCCTAGTGCCACGCAACAGAAGCAGCAGGAGTTGCTGAAAGCCGTTACCGAACAGCAGTTTGTTCCGAAGGACCCGCCACCGGAGTTTGAGTTCATTGCGGATCCTCCCTCGATTTCGGCACTTGATTTAGATATCGTCAAGCTAACGGCACAGTTTGTGGCACGCAATGGTCGCTTATTTCTGACGAATCTGATGAACCGTGAGCAACGAAACTGTCAGTTTGATTTTCTTCGACCGCAGCACTCACTGTTTCAGTATTTCACCAAGCTGCTCGAGCAGTACACAAAGATCCTAGTGCCGCCGAAAGATTTGATGAACAAGCTGAAGGTGGAAAGTGCGCCCGGTCGCAGCAGCATGAACGTGGTGCTGGAACAGGTGAAGTATCGGGCGAACTGGATGAAGCACCAGGAAATGCAAAGTCGCCGGGAGGAAGAGAAAGTGGAGCGGGAGCGTATTGCGTACGCACAGATCGATTGGCACGATTTTGTCGTGGTGGAGGTGGTAGACTATCAACCGTACGAGTCGGGCAATTTTCCTCCACCAACTACACCGGATGAGGTTGGAGCTCGTGTTTTGATGGAAGAGCGCATGAACGAGGAAGACCACGACATCGAAATGCAAATCGAGTCAGACAATGACGACAGTGACGATGAACCACACCGTGGCGGTACAGAGGGCAATGGACAGGTGAAGCTATCGCAGATGGAAAATCTTGTAGGCAAGCAGCAAAAGGATAACACGCAAGTGCAGGACATGGACGAATCGTCCACATCGGGTGATGAGGAAAGCGATCGCACCAAATCACTTCCGGCTCCGGTTGCTCCACCCACGCATGATAAGGTCATTGTGAAAAAGTACGATCCAAAGCAATCGCAGAAGGTGCAAAAACCGGTACCGGCAGCCGCGGACGATTATCTCATTTCGCCCATTACGGGTGAGAAGATTCCTGCTGCGAAGGTGGCCGAACATATGCGAATCGGTTTGCTAGATCCGCGCTGGGTTGAGCAACGCGACAAACACATCGAGAAGGTGGCTCAGGAAAATGTGTACGCACCTGGTGCTGCAATTGAGGCGAGTCTGAAGCAGCTAGCGGAACGACGTACCGATATTTTCGGTGTCGGTGACGAAGAAGCGGCCATCGGTAAGAAGCTGGGCGAGGAGGAACCGCGTAAGGATGATCGTGTCACCTGGGATGGACACACGTCTAGCGTGGAAGCGGCAACACGAGCCGCTCGCGCGAACATTACGCTCGAGGCACAGATACATCAGATACACAAGGTGAAGGGATTGATACCGGACGAGGAGAAGGAAAAGATTGGTCCAAAACCAATACCCGGCTCGATGTCCGCGACGTCTAAGGCTAGCCAACAACAACAGCAGCAGCAACAACAACACCATCAGCAGCAGCAACAGCAGCAACAACAGCACCACCAGCAACAGCAGCACCATCAGCAACAGCAGCAACATCATCAACATCAACAGCACCACCATCATCATCATCAGCAGCAGCAACACCAACACCAGCATCAGCAACAACAGCAAAACTCTCAGCTAGCTTCGCAAGCACAGCTGGCTCAGATGCAGTCACAAAAAGGAATGCCTCAAATGCCACCCCATCCCATTCCCCCACCGGTACCGCCGATGATGATGATGGCCATGGGACCGCCACCGTTCGCCGTTGGTACGTATGTGCCATCGATGGCACCGCATGCGGCCCCACAGATGCCAACTGGCGCCGGTGCACCTGTCCTTCCGGACGTACAGCAGCAACAGCTGGTGGGCCATGAAATTGCACCTACACTGGACGAACCGCCCAGCAAAAAGTCACGTACCGAGGATAATCTGATTGAGGAAAGTGTGTTCCTCCAGCGCCACAGTGCAGCCGGTCCGATCACGGTTCAGGTGCAGTGTCCGAACATGACCGAGAAGAATGACTGGAAGCTGAACGGGCAGATACTTTCACTGTCGGTGAACCTGACCGACACGGTCAGCTCCGTTAAGGCGAAGGTACAAACCGAAACGGGAATGCCACCGGCAAAACAGAAAATTTTCTACGATGTAAGTGTTTTTGTATGTTTGTTCATGGAATGGGTGGTTCGAGGAACGCATGTTTTATCTTCTTTTAACTTTTGCAGGGTATGTTCTTCAAGGATAACAACACCATTGCCTACTACAATCTGCTGAATGGTGTAACGGTTGCGCTGCAACTGAAGGAACGTGGTGGAAGGAAGAAGTAAGCAACCAGCAAAGATACAATTGAGCTGAGCACATATAACCAGCAGCAACATTTATCTGATCGAGTGTTCCGAGGTGGCGTTGCGAAACTTCCGAAATCGAAGAGGTAACCAGCTTGAAACACACGATTGTACTCTACAAGTCATACCGTTTCCGTACATTTAACCACAAATGTTACGTAACGCCACAACATTTAGGATCCTTTTTTAATTTCTATCCAATATAATTTAGATTAAGCGTGTACTATGGAACAATTTATTCAATTCAATATTTGGAGAACGAAATTTACATACTGGCGCTACCAATACACATACAAACAAAAACGCGACAGGATTGTCAAACGTGTTTAGCAAAACAAATAAATAAAACAACTATTCAATTAGTGTATTTACTTGTTTCGCCTAGTAATTCATCTAAAGACAACTTTCTATCTTTCTAAAGAAATATGTAAAGTATAAATTAAATAGCGAAATATGAAGAGTTTGCCTACCCTGGCAACAACTTTGCTGCCACATTGTACGAATAGCCGCATCGTTTCAAGTGCAGTTACGTCGCCTTGGTAGCACACACTATCTCGGACGAGCAAATTAACCTAATCAACTCCCTGTGGTCGTAGCGTTCCCGTGATACCGTCGGTAGAAGCTGTACAGGATTTTCGTCGCAATTACACACAAAATGGTTCTCAAGCTTGCCCAGGTAAGTTCAGTTAAAAGTGAACACACTCGATACCTGTTTTGTGATGATATTTTCCATCCTACACGTCGCTCTCGTTGCTATGCGCACAGGAATTACGTACCAGCGTAGCATGTTGTTCTTAAGCAGAAGTTCGTATTTATGTAACACTCTCCCCTGGGGGGTTTTGTTATCATTTGTTCTAGTTCGCTAGCCGCACCATCGGCGGACGTGCCTACTATTCGACCTCCGGCAAAAGACACGATGTGGTGATCGTGGCCGCCACTCGTACCCCAATCGGAAGCTTCCAGAGCAGTTTGTCTTCGCTGTCGGCCACCCAGCTCGGTGCTGTTGCGGTTGAGTCGGTCGTGAAGCAGGCCGGCATCGGAAAGGAGGATGTGCAGGAGGTGTATATGGGCAACGTAAATGCAGCTGGGCTAGGACAAGCACCAGCACGACAGGCTGTCATTTTCGCCGGGCTACCCAAGTCGACCATCTGCACCACGGTCAACAAGGTGTGTTCGTCGGGCATGAAGAGCGTTATGCTCGGGGCACAAACGCTTATGCTCGGCCAGCAGGAAGTGATTGTAGCTGGCGGTATGGAATCGATGTCGAACGTGCCATACTATTTGAAGCGAGGCAGCACACCCTACGGTGGCGTTAACCTGATCGATGGTATCGTGTTCGATGGACTGACGGATGTGTACAACAAGTTCCATATGGGGAACTGTGCGGAAAATACGGCCAAACAGATGGGTATTACGCGAAAGGATCAGGACGATTTTGCCATTGCCAGCTACAAGCGCAGTGCGGCCGCCTGGAGCTCGAAGGCGTTCGAAGCGGAAATCACCCCTGTGCGGATTGCGGGCAAGCGCGGCAAGCCGGACATCGTTGTCGCCGAAGACGAGGAGTACAAGCGGGTAAACTTCGACAAGTTCGGACAGCTGGCAACGGTATTCCAGCGGGAAAATGGTACCGTAACGGCGGGGAATGCATCCACGCTGAACGATGGCGCATCGGCCGTTGTGCTGATGACGGCTGAAGCGGCAGAGCGTTTCAAGTGCAAACCGCTGGCCCGTGTTGTCGGTTTTGCCGATGCCGAGACAGATCCGATCGACTTCCCGATCGCACCGGCGCTTGCCGTACCGAAGCTGCTGAAACAGACGGGCGTGCGCAAGGAGGATGTGGCTATGTGGGAAATTAATGAAGCATTTTCGCTGGTGGTGGTCGCTAATCAACGCAAGCTTGACATCGATCCGGAGAAGGTGAACATCCACGGTGGAGCAGTTTCGCTGGGCCATCCGATCGGAATGTCTGGTGCGCGATTGGTGACCCATTTGACGCACGCCCTCAAACCCGGACAGGTTGGCTGTGCTTCGATTTGCAACGGTGGAGGCGGTGCGTCCTCGATCCTGATCGAAAAGCTGTAAGCAACAATTCCAGTGCAATGAGTGGAAGGGATCAGTTATAAAAAAATTACCTCGGGTGTGCTAACACTCAGTTCTTCCGGGTTGTGGGTGAAACGGAAACGAATGTGCATTTATTAGAATAGTTCGCCACTGAATGGAGGCGATACGACACACCCTTACTAAAGTTGGCCACCATATGAAACGTATATTTTGCTATGCTACAAGCGGTTTTTAAATTCAATAAAATTGAAACCTGTACTGTTTTTGTATTTCATTCCTTTTCCATGTCTTATTTTCTAGGGCCGCCGTTCCGGTCGCTTCCAGCGGGACGCAAGCTGAATCCTCTGGGAAACCTCTGCTAACGCTATACACACACGATCATTGTACGCTTTGCGATGAGCTTGTGGACCAGCTCGAGACTCAATTTTCCGGTCGCTATACGCTACAGAAGGTCGATATTACGAGGAGAGAAAACATACGCTTTCTACGGCTGTACCGGTACGACATTCCAGTACTATTCCTGAACGGTCAGTTTTTGTGTATGCATCGTTTAAACGTGGATTTGCTCCACAGACGGCTGGAGAAATTGGAATCAGCTTATCATAGCTAGAGTAATAATAATATCGTAACGCAAGTATTTAGTGAATTTTGGAAGCAGTTGCGAGCCAGATGAAAGAATTTTAGATTAATTTGTAAGCACGGCCACAAGGGTTAAGTTATTGCGATGGCTTTTTGTTTTGTATTTTGCGTAGATTTGCCGATTACTAATTTGAAAGACATTTCTACAGGAAGCAAAGTGCTTGAAATAACATTAAAATATGTATTGTTAAGAAACATTACTAAATAAATGATAAATTAAAATGATAACTGTTTACGAACTACAATTTCAAATATGACTGTCTGCGCTGAGACAAAATACACGGTGTGTGTAATCGCTGAACTTGGTGTGTTAAACGTAGCGCACTAAAACTGTTTTGATTTTTCGTATGTCAAGCAACAACAAGAAAAAACGCTGCTTCACAGCTAGTTGCCAGTTTGTACATGCGCGCTCAAACACGCTCGCTCGTCGCGGCCGTTCCAAAACGCAATCAATTTCAACTGTGAACTCGCGCGTTTCAGTGCATTTTTGTTTGTTTGTTTTGTGCATTGTTTTACTTTCCATTCCAGTCCATCCCCCGGGACGTGGACGGATTGGTGTGAAACCGTTACGTGTGACGGTGTCATCAAAGTCACATTTGCTTTGAAAATAACGTGCATTTGTGTGATAGTTGGCCAAACGGACGAGGAGGGTGGCGTTGTGAATATTGATCCGAGTGTGTGCAAAAATCTCAACACATCCTGGAAGGCATATCCATGAGGTACCGCAACTGAAGCTGCAAACATGATCAGTGCAATAGTTTCGCGTTTAGTGATGTGAGTGTAATTAATATTAAAAAAAAAGAATGAATGTGATATTGTTGTAGCAGAAAACATGGTGGAGGAATGATGGTCGGAAGACTGGCATCTGCCCAGTCCATTAGGTTACACTGAGTGCCCTTGTTCCTCCGCCACGGTTTCTCAAGGTTCTACGACGAGCGAGCAAAGCAACCGCACGAGCGTGGGGCCATCGGACGGTTCGTCCTTTGCAAAAATGGAACGCCTTATACGGGGTACGCGCACGGTCTCAACAGATGCAGTATGGCACCGATGGAGATTGTTGTCACGGGCAAAAAGGCGAACCGAGTCGGGTGTTAGTCATCGTGTAAAGGCCAAGAAAAAAAACACAAATTCATCCCAGCGTTGAGTTGGTGACAACCGAAATATCGATCCTTGTGCAGCAGCAGCCTTGATGGTCCAACGTCCCGGAACGATTACACAGAAGATGTGGGACAAACTGCGAACTAAAAAGAGGGAAAGAGAGAGTCCAAGAAGCATAATGTGAAGCAACCGTTCGTCGCATCCTGCCAGTCAGCTGTTCAGCAAAATTCATTCCACAATCCATAAGTACCCGTATTCGCGAAGTGCCGGCGAAAGCTAGTTAAACACCTTTAAACGTGATTTATTATAAAGCTTTATATCAAGCGAAGCGTCCATGTTTTGAGGTAGAGCACGCACGGGAAAAAGGACCGTCGTTCGTCACGCCTTGCCGGACAACAAAATTAACAACACACGGTAAAGAATAGTAAATGCCCTTATATTCATGCGTGTACCCATCGTGATGTAATTCGTAACTACATTCGGCAGCCTACGCCTACTGACTGGAACGCGATGGTAAAGCAAAAACCACACTCATTTTTACGTCATTCCCGGTCGTGAAAGTGAGACGACAGGTGGAAACGAGAGGCCGTGTTCTGATCGATTGTTATGACGGTTGTCATAGGGGCAGTGTCCCTGGATGGTGCGGGAGTCTTGCCTTTTGTTTCGTTACCGTTTGTTGTTGCTGGACACAAAAAGTGCATTGCCTTCCAACATGACACAATGCTAATGTACACTTTTATGGAAAAGCATATTTTTGCTTTATTTGTTGCCACAATTTAACAACAATTTAAAACAGGGAAAGAAAACTACAAACTGCTTTGATATTGTATTAGAATAACATATGAGTCCCACAGTACATGGAATACTTCGATGAAATTAACAGCACCAGCGTACAAGCATTAAAATTCAAATGCGTACTGCATCATTTATTCGCCCGCGAACGATCACTTGCGATCACCACGGTAAACTGGCATCAGAAACATTTAACTGCGGAAGATCTCTCCGATAGCACCCGGCACCAAATGCGCAATAGTGTCGTTCGACTGGGCTGGTGGAGAATCTGGTCCGGCATGCGGTCAAAGCTGTATATTCAATTAGAAACATTGCATTCGGCACGACATTGCTCTCCTCGTACGGTTGCAATGTGTTACAATCAGATGATAATCGAGGTCCCAGACTGGTTGTCGCCGAGTTTCAGCCTTAACACTGCTGCATCGCTTACCAAATCGGTTCATATGTATTGCATTTTACCAAAAGAGGGTTGCATTATATCACTTTGTTTAATTCCCCATGCGTGTGAAGAGATTTACCGTTTTTTTTTTCATTGTCAAAAATACATCTTATTGAGGAAAGGAAAAAAGGATTCCTACATAAAATGTTTACACCATATCGGAAACAGGAAAAACATTGAGTTATAATTCCTCATCCATGTTTGTTTTTCCGAGCCGTGATGATGTGGTTCTTGCACAAATTAGTACAATCGTAGCGCGTAGCACACAAACAGAGCGAATACTCTGGACCATAAAACGTTCCCTCTATCGAGGCTTCTACCGTTTATGGGCAAAACGAGTTCGTTATTGATTTTCGCTTTCCTTCGACGTCAACATTTGCCTTCTTTGTTTCGAGCATCGGAGTCTGCTGGCTATGCTGGACACACAGACACAACGCATATTGTCGAGCTGTTGAATCACCTTCAACCACAAGGTGTTACACTACACCCTGTTGAGCTTTGGTTCGCCACTATCGCATATCCTCTCCCGGCGTGTATGTTTGCGGAGTTTTCGTACACATATCGATGTGGTGCCATCAGCTGATTACAGCGTCACGCAAACACATACATGTATGGGAAGGCCCTTTACAGTACAGCGCGAAGGAAGTTAATCGCTTGTTACGGCACCTTGAGCACGAGTCAAGTTCATTCCGTGCTCACAAACATTTGCTTCTGCTGTGTGGATGCTTCTTTGCAGCAGAATAACCTTCCGACGGTTCTTTTCCGTACGTAATGTACCTTAAGATCGCGTAGGTTGACTTAAAGATCGGGAAGGCAAAATATAAACCCGTGAGCAACAGACTGGAACATGAACCTCAAGATGTTTCAGAGGTCGTCGTTGGAGTAAACCTGCCCGCACGGTGCTCAATACTGGGACGACTGTGAGGAAGATTGTACGTGTGCGTATCTCTAGGTGAATGTGGCTGTTCAATTTGTCACTAATTGAAATGACTCTTGCACGGGCGTAGAATTGAAGCTTGTTCGGACATGCTCGTCTGGTAAAGTGAATGAATGCCACTTGCAAGAGACCAGCAAGAGAACGATGATGACTTCATATGCTTGTTGGTACACATGCAAGCACTTGAGCGCAAACTAGCTTCAATGGATACGAATGACCTATTCGGCATGCTGGTTGTGATTTGTTTTATTAAATTCGTATTGTAAATGTATAATTCTCAGTTAAACAGTCAATCTCTGTCCTAGAGAGTGTTAATCCAATTAGAGCAGCAAACCTTTCGAAATCGTTAATGTTACCGATTGTCCAACTTGAATGAAGTCCATTAATTATGATTTCACTTTTTCTATAAATGGAAGAATGATGTCATCGTGGTTTTTTGGAACTTATTTTGAATACTTCTTCAGTCCAATTCGCATTGCAAACAGGTTTGAAGCTTTATTTTAGTAAAAAACAATTGTGAAATTAATTCTGCGTTTAATTCGCATTGAAAAATCGCCACAAATATGCCCCAAGGGAAGAAATATAGTACACAAAAAATATCGTTGCCGTTTGCTCGTGAAGCGAATCGCCCATCTTTCCCACGTGGTTCATTTTACATCCCGAAAATGGTCGTGACACGCTCGTTTCGTTTGGGCACACCTTTTAAAGGCACTTGCCACAATTTAATCCCCGTCACAAGCGCCTTGAGTGAACCCATCCGAGCATTACAGCAAACAGTTCCGCAATGTATCAAAGCATAATTTCCTGCTCCGATCGTGCGTGACATTATAAGCTCGGATCGGTCTGTGGGAGTTTCGAACCCTTGCTCATTTCAAGTTCACGATCATTCGTGTCATGTCATTTGTTTGGTGGAGGTTAGATATAGCAGTTGTTGACCCTTTTGAGTCTCGTGCTTTTCATGTTTTTTTTATTCTTCTTTAAAACTTGTTTGGTGTTTGTTTAAAGAGCGAACCGCCGGTTCGGCGGCTTTAGCTGTCCGATTTATTTTACATAAGGGTTGGACTCCCTTTAACGTTTCAAATTTTCATATAAACAAATTTGACTCTAGCTGCTTCGAATCGTAGACTTGTTTAAAACAAATTGTAATGACATGATGAAAATTAGATCCAAAGCATTAGTTCCTGTTACATTTCTCATAAATTCTGTAATTTTGTGTGCAAGCGCAGTGTACAATTTCATGGAAATTCTCAAAAAACTTTTGTTTCGAAATGCGAAATAATCAAGAAAGATACATGTTTTAAGACAGTATATTTTTAGATAATTTTTCAAATAGATAGCAAATACCAAAATTCTGATGAGACTCTTTGATGTCGTGGTTGACATCTGATGTGTTTAAAAAAAATCCAAATCTATTTTAACATTGTTTAGTTCGATTTCTTCATTTAAAATGCAATAAGAAATAAATTAAATAAAGTACTTTATTAAAAATAATTAAACCAAATTTGAAACGCTAGTGTGAAGTGTACTGGCCTTGATCACTTCAATCGTACATTCGTTGTCAACGGAAGAATGGAGACTCTATTCTACTCTTTTTACCCGTAATAGTGCTTATGATTTTATATTATATTTTGTTCGAAAATTTTTGTTTTGTTTTTGGTGTCCCCTGACGTTATTGTCATATTAGCTGTAGCCATTGCATTGTGATGATTGGTGATTATCCAATTAAAATTAAAATCAATTTAAATGTTTTCCTGCTTTCGTCTAGTATTTAACCGTTAAATTTTCCTAAACTTCCTTTTTCTTGTAATTTTATGTATTTCGTTATTATTGCCATAAAATGTGTTACGATTGCTGTAATTCTGCATAGTTTTGTGGATTTATTTAGCATTTGCTTTCTTTTTGTCTGAACCACAGAAAAAAATCTGATCAAATGTGTATTTACTAAATATTTTTATAAAAACGCAACATCACAAATTTCGGAAAATTTTAAGATCAAATTCCAAACTGCGATACCATAATATTTACAGCATTACACATTTATTTCACAAATGCTGTGTTACAAAGTCAAAGTCATACATTCAATTCCAGAAAAAAGCACTTAATCCACAAATAAACATTCGCATAGTCTTGTGATTATTAATTCCTTAAAAAAAAGTGGTTGTAAAAATATTAACTGTGTTACCTATTGAACTGGAATATTATTAGAGGTCAATCACATTCCTGCTATGTTCGTGTGCTATGGATAATCGTTGAAATCCAAAACTTTCTTCATTCAACGTGTGTAGAATGTTTGCTTAGTTTCCGGAGTAACCGTCTGGTACATACATTTCTATCCACCAGGTTCCGCTTATACTTTAACCAAAACAACTGGTGTGTAGTACCGCTACAAACAGGGCAGAATCCGTTCGATAGGGTAAACATACGCGACTGAATTTTTAATTTATAACATCTTTGCCGCGCTCTCATGCACGCGAGTGTGTGTTTCGGCACGAGTCAATGTTGGTCTGGCAGAGCACTGCCAGCAACACGCACTGATGACGGGTTTATTGGCCGTCCGTCGGCAAGTGTTCGACGTTGTGAACGTCCATTTGTAAACAAAGAAGACCTTTTTCGCCGGCCGGTAATTTCCGTTGGGGCTGTTGAGTGTTTGGGATGGGACGGTTAGCATGCTAAAACAAAACTGTCACCATTTGAAAGACTGTCGCAAGTGTTGCGTGTCTGTCATTAGTTTGTCTCCGGAAATACCGTTGCATTTTGTTTTAAATAATCAATCGTATTGTGGGTGAGTGAGTGTTTGTTTAGCTGGTTTGTTAGATGGATGGATGTGTGGGAGAGTAGTATTGAATTGGAATGAAAGCGCTTAAGTTAGTGTACACAGGAAGAGATATTTGGCCTAATTTTGCAATACCCAATGACCTAATTTGAATATTCTCTTGTTAGATTACCTGAAATTAAGAAGATTTTAAACATCTGAAAGTGAAAAAAGATCCACTTCCTTCGAAAAGTGATCTGTGTTCATCCTCTCAAACTCTACCGGAAGGGAAGCCATTATGGTAAACATTTTGATGTTTCTTTTAAACGCAGACAATTTGTTTTAATCCATTTAGCGCTCCTTAGCTCTGCTCGAAGTTGATTTACAGCTGTGTGAGGTTTTCAGTTACACACGCATGATGAACATTAAATCGGCAGTTGGCCGTCTCTCCAGCGTACACAAAACATAACATACAACGGCGGCGGCATGATGTTGATGTTGGGTAACGAGCATTTTCCATGCTTTTCCACCTTCATTTCATGTGCGGCGGGTGTGAACGATGCCAAAATAAACAAATTTTCAATCAATTGCGTAAGCAACCATTTATTATTATCGGTAGCAGAAGCAAAATAACGA
>KI424199.1:3851-20689 GCA_000473375.1 Anopheles culicifacies
TTTTAATATAATTTTAGGTTCTCATCTAATTTTGTGAGATACTTTTTCATTTCTTTTACAGTTTCTAACTTTAACTCGCCTTTCATCCATTGACGGAAGTCCCTCTCCCTTTCCCCATCCAACACTCGCTCCCCAGAAACCGGCATGTGGTTCTTATGGACAAAACCCATGTCCATTTGTACCCGCACCACCCGGTATGACACCCAAGTGTGCCTCACCTGGTTCGACGTTCTGTGAATCTAATCCTGACTATCCTGCGTAAGTAACATTCCTTACGAAGCAACAGTACACGCGAAGCTCACTTCATATCTCTCTGTAATGATTTAAGCTACCTTATAAAGCATCTGGTAGAAACGCTCGGCTACCAGCGCATTATTGCCAACGAGGAGATGGTTGACTTCGGTGCCAACAAACCAATGGAAGAGGAGGAACATCTTCATCATCATTACCATCACTTTTATGGCTCGTACAGTCCAGCGGAATCGTCCAAACCGTCCGCCAATAAACCGTTCCCTTCTGGTGCTGGTTATAATTATCTCACACCTACCCAGCAACCGCTCGGTACGGTGAACTACTTGGAAAAGCGTCCCGCACCGGTTCCCCAACCGATCTACATTCCAAAGCCTCAACACTCCTACAACTACAATTCGTACGTAAGAGCTCCCATGTACAACCGGCATGGCGCCACTTCGTCCTCTGGTGGCTCCGGTCAGGGATACTTTTATCCATCTCCCGGTGTTGGATCTGCCCCCGCAGTCACACAATACAGTCCGGCCGATTGGTTGAAACGCTTTGCTCGGGATTTATCTGACAAACATAGCCGTGAGGCACGGTTGGCATCGTTACGACGGGTGGACGAATCGATCGATCCTTTCGACACCGAACCGGCCCCATTCAGGCGTCCTCTCGTGCTAAATGAAACGGTCTATGAGCGTTTGCTGGCGAAAAACAATCGTCCTAAGCGAGAGACTGAGCTGGGAAAGGAAACGCTGTGTAGTGTGCGGGAACGCTACATTACACCGCAGACGGCACTGAACACGAAAGGTAATTGTATGTGATGGAGTGCTTGTAGGGTTATTTTTTAAATTTATTTTTTTATATCTTCAGGCAATTGGATGTTTGTGGTGAATCAGGAGAACTCAAGACAGCTCGTCAGGACCGAAGTTTGTGCGTGAGTATTGAAAGAAATTCCTTTTTCGATGAAACACGGCTACTAGAGCGCCACCTAGCGGTGACAGCAACGAAGCGTTCTGTGTCTTGGCTAAATTTCGTAGAAGCAGGTAGCGCCCTCTCGTGTTTTTAAATAGAAACATCATCTTGGAAACAATGAAGAGGACCTTGAAAAACATCTTCAAAATTTAATTTATTATAAAAATATTCAATCTTTTCATTGCATCCTTTACTATGTACATCATTCTGGTTGAACTCCCTCACCATTATTTGGATGCACCCGCACTCATTCTTTATTTTCACGAAAAATACCTGACCCCACCTAACATAAACCGAACTCTTGTCAATTGTCAATTGTGCTTCCGGTTTTGTGGCATTGGGAGGAAATTTCGACACAACCGCGGGGAAAATTCTGCATACAACACCTAAGGGGTGCACACATTCGATCCCCTTACACTGTACCGCTGGCTCGCGCGCCCTTCAACAAGGGGATTGGAACCGATCCCTTCCTTATCCTGGGCGATCGGAAGAAACTCCTGCGTTAAAACCTTTGCCCGCATTCGTCCTTATCGTTTGTGGGCCGGGGTTTTTGTGATTTTTTCGAACGCGGCATTCCTGAACGCTGCTGCAAAGGAGGGGATTGCTTCGTGCCTGTTTGGTACATGTTCGCCCCTCACGGTGTCAATTGCTCTAGCTCTAGCACCCTAGTACCTCCTGTTGGCTTCACTTGTTTTTTTTTTTGGTTGTGCCGGGGGACAGTAATATACCACACTTATTAACCTGCTTTTCTTACGAAAAATTTCCCTACTTCCTCCCTGCACGATGCAACACGTGGAAAATCTAGGTCAACGGAATGCTCCAACCTGTGCAGCTTTCCCGTAGGGTACAGTTCGCGGTGCGAGCAGCGATACGTCCAGAAGCGTCTGATGACGCTGGATCCGAGCGGCAGGACACTGTACGTGGACACCTACTGGTTCCCGAGCTGTTGCGTGTGTTCGTTGTACTCGGGGAATCGAGTATAGGACGGCAAAAGGGGCGGAAAAGTCTCTTCCAGCTTCAAAAAAGGACAAACGACGGTATTTATGGAACATTATCTAAAAACCCGTTGAGTGATTAAATAAAGCAAAAGAAGCTTGAATTGATAAATTTGTTAAGAAATGTCTGTCTGGAATGTTTAATTCGAAAAAGAAAAGAATAAATTTTATATTAATATACTTAATCATTAGCGAAATGCAAAATGACGCAGAAAAGAAGATAAGTGAAGGGAAAAAAAATCGAATCTACTACAATGGCGTATCATAAAGCAGTCAACAGTATCATCATTCGATCGTCGTGTATCCTTTCTGGATACGCCGGATACGTACACATGTACGACAAGGACGAACCAGACGCATTGCCCTCTACCCCGAAGACGGAGACGAATGGGCCCATCGCAAAGAATTATGCTACCAGTAGATCATAAATTTTATTTTTAATCAGCATCAACCCGGTTTTGCATGCTCTGTCGAAAAGAGAAAAAAAAATGGAAAGGACCGTACGCACACGGCGGCCAGCCATTTGGCCATTCACGTGCATTTCCCTTCCTGTACCCTACATCCCCCTTTTTCCTGTTTGGTTTTGGCTTTCCCGACGGCAAACGGCAAGGGCTCGCATAAGGACAATGGCTGTCACGTCCTGGACGTCGGTCGGTTCCAACGTGTAGTGTGTGCATGTGGCTGCCGTTGTAGTGGTGCGGTACGCATTAACAAAAGGGATAATCGAAGTAGCGAGCGTGCTGCATGCTGTACATAGCCGGGGCCACCGGCTTCAGATCGGATCGGAATTCAACATCCAACACTCGACGCTCGAATAATCCACCAGCAGGGAAAGGAGGAAAGCATTCCGCGTGGACCGCGGAGTGCCTGCTTTTTTTTGATGGATGTCTATCAACAGCTACGGCTCCGGGTGGTAGCTGCAAACGGAGATGGGAAACATCTGGGAAATTATGCATTTTTATCGTAGTTTATGAGGGCGCGCTGGTTCGAAGCGAACTGGTGATGAAAGCGAAAAACAGATAGAGTGTACGATACGCGCGGTGGAGCCAGAACCGGACGGCAGAAGGATCGTTAATGTTATTCCGAAAGCGTTAGAATGAGGTTCGTGCCCTTTGTCTTAGTTATTAATTATTTACAAATTCTAAACTTTCCAGCTGATAAAGTTGCAGTTCCTTGGTGTTTCGCTTTTCTCGCCACAACACTTTAACATTTAGTTTGGGGTATAAGGAGCAGTAACTTAAGCTGCTCACAATCGATCGATTTGTTTGGTGGGACTAGATCTGAATCGTCTATTATGAGCCATGGAAATTAAGGTTTGGTTTTTTTACATTTTATTTACAAAAAGATTCAAGTTATTTGTACTCTGGCTTCAAAATTACATTATTCTAAAATTTGTTACTTAACTATAGAATACTGTTTTCCTCTATTCGCTTGTCACTTCGGAAAACCTCAAATCCGTTCTACAGTTTCAATTGACGGTGGGCAGAGTGTGCAGGGAAGGTCCCGCATTAAAACAACGCCGGTGGAAGTGAGGTGGAAGATCTGGAAGCCTGTCAAGCGTTGGTAGCTAGTATGTCATGTACGGTACGGTTTGCGCAAACGTGGTGCGTTGAACGCGCACGACCAACGACGAGAAGTACATGCGGAGAACGGAACAAAAAGGAAAAGAGAGAAAGAGATGAGCGAACGAACAAGAGAGAGAGAATATTTGCTTCATGCGACCGAAAAAAGGACTAAAGACCAAAGAGAAAGGGAGAGAGATAGTGTGTGGAGGGAAAGGAAAGGAGGGAAAACGAGACACGGTCGACCGAAAAGCCCTTATGTGCCGGCTGGTCTTGCTTGGTTGATCCTGCCAGGGGGAAACTAGGGACCCCTGCCGAAGTACAGGGAGCGAGGTGAGGAATTTAATGGAAAGCAAGAGACCCAGCAGAAGACCTAGGAATCGGGTACACGCGCGCGGAGGGAGGCAGGGATGCGTGTGACGACCAAGGAGGGAACGACCAAGGAGGACAGGAGAAGATAAAACTCAACATCTGCTCCTTTTTATACAAATAATATATCAAACACATTGAACTCCGGGCGTCCGGGGTTTTTATTTTATGCGCCCCGTTTCGTTCGTTCCGTTTTGTACGAAACACATACATACAGCTCCGGTACTCCGGTTGATGTGTGAGAAGGATGGAGACCGAGTAAACCGACATGCGCATGTGTGTGAGAGGTTCAACGTGCTCAGTAGGTTTCGATTTTAAGGGAGAAATGGTGGTTGGTGGTCGGTGGTGGTAGCATAAAACGCATAAATGCCGCATGGCCGTTGCGCGAGTCGTCCGAGTGGCACGAGCCACACAGCACAGCATGCAAATGCCACCAACCTGGCCCAGAGGGAGCCAAAGCAAGGGAAATTTACCAGTCGGGTTTGATGCTTGGGTAGATTTTGTGTTTTGGTTCTTGTTCGAGACAGGCAAGATTTCGCGACACCGGCTCGAAGGGATCACTAGAGATCGCACACACTTTCACACTTTCACCCTGGAGAGCTGGACGAAGGAATTAACGAGATTGATTGGGTCTCCTTCTCTCTCTCGCGTTAATTTGGGGGGAGGAATTGATAATTGGGGAGTGTTGTTATCCTTTGGGAGTATTTTACGACTGATCGTGACTGATCTTGTTCTTGTTTTTCTTCTTTTTCTATGGCTCTACAACCTCGAGAGGTCTTGGTCTGCCATTTCTGGCTTCCGTGACTTGAATATACCCGCAACAGGATAGTCAGTCCTGCGTACGGGGGAACGGCCCGAAAGGGATTCGAACCTCGGTCCCGTTCGTTCGAAGACCGGCGTCTCGGTCTCCTCGGCCTACGAACCGCTCCTATCTTGTTGTTGGTGCGAAGATTAATTTGAATTTATGCAAACGGTTTTACCACGGACGGACGGATCTCAAGAAATGACAGACATGAGCCAAGTACACCCGGGCGGGATAAGGTGTCCTTTCCGAGATGAGACATTTCAAATTTTAAGAGAACTTCAAGTGCAAATACCTTACACACCACGATCGCCCGCATCGGATGACCTCCGGGACAGAATCCGAACAGCCCTGCTGATTCGATGCACTTTTACGTTGAACCTTGTAAATGCAGCAGATGGCCACCACCTCCTCGGTTCACCTGGTGACGCTCAGAAGGATGTCGCTTTCATGTCCTCTACTTCCATTCCCGTTTTGCTCGTTCCCAAAAGGTTCTCGCTCGATTACATCTCCTTCTCTACCCACACCTTGTTTACCTGTTTTCTTTTTTTTCTCTTCTTGATTGAATTTTGTTTGCTTTTCATATATGCGGGTGTTTTTTTGCTTTTTGCAAATTGAGAACACCTTTTTTTCTTCTTCTGGAGAATGAAAGGACATAAGGATACGCTGGTGAAGAGGAAAACACAGCACAGTGAATGTGCTTTGTGATGAAGATCTGGTGCTAGATCAGCAGGAGTTTGTCCTTCGATCGGGGAAGATACCGAGCAAACCGAGCTTCAATGCATCGGAATCTATCGGTATTGAGCTGTTTTGTTTACAGTTTTTTTTCGGAGTGTGTGTGTGTGCCTATGCTTCTTTCAATCACGTTCTATTGTTTACTATACCCAGTACATCGCAAAGGTGTTTCGAGATGATCCTCACCAGCAGATCGTTTCTTTGTGCACACTTATACTGTCCACGATCCTTTCCAGCTGCTTCTTACGGGAGATCTTATCGACTCATTTACACCATTGAAAGGTTTTTTTTTTGTTGATTCTTCTCTCTCCCTGAAAGACCCGCATCCAAAAAACGGTAAACGAAGGAACAAATGTCATCAGACTCCTCGCAACTCGTGCTGGAAACACGATCACGGCTGTCAACAGTCTTATCACCTTTGCTGGACCTCCCCTTGGCTGCATTGCTGTGCGGGGGACAGAGGGGGGATGGCTGGTCCATCTAATCATAATTACGGAAAAGCTGGCCTGATAACGGCACCCGATCGTGCCATCAATTTCAGCACCGTGGCTCACACAAAGTTCTCATTCCTCTCCGTCCATACGTCATTAAGTGCACAGTGCATTGCATTATATGTTGCAAGGCAGGAAAAAAACAGAAACGCGTTTGAAAAATTAGCAACAAACGGTAGCAGACTAACGGGGGTTCGCGAACCCCCAAAAAAAAAAAATGTGTTACAAGCATTTTAATTTCGTACTGCAACGTTGAAATTGTTTTTTTTTCTTCCTTCTTCAACCCGTACAGCTGTCGTCGGCTGGGTGCGCAAGGTGATAAAGTTATTGCATTTTGGGCAGTTGCATTCCTCGGGGTGATTGTGCCTGTTTGCTTGCTGGTTCCCCAATTCCCCAAAATTACTGTCCATGATGAGGTGGTATGATTTTTTTTCTGTTCTTAAAATTACGGACAAGGAAACAAGGTTTGGAATGTTTAAGGAGTTGATTAAACCATAATACGATTGGAAATTAGATGCACGCATTGATGGGAAGTGATAGTTTTTTTTGTTTTTTTCCGACAACGAGCAATCAAAATAATTGCGAAACAATTGCTCACAACAACAAGCTGTGTTTTGTGCTTCTAGTTACATTTTTCATGTAAGTTTGAGAACTCGTTTTGTGTGCAATTTTTAGTTAATTTTTTCTCATTACTAATTTACTCCATAACACTAATTTACTTTGTAGTGCGTAGTGCGTACTTGCTTTTAAATTATTCATCCATCTCAGCCACAGCATGATCCTCTCGACCTAATTTCACAGTACATCAAACATTCGGGAAACATTGTATTTTAGAGGTTCGCATTTTTTTTCTTCGTTGCTCCCATGTAATCCTTGCTATTTTATTTCTGCTCCCCTCGTTTGCTGCTGTAAACAACAACAACAACGGCCGCATGTTGATGAATCTTAAGAAAACAGGTTGCCATCCCGTGCTAGGGCTCGTGCCAGCGTAGGGGGTTTTGGTTGTGGAACGTTGTGCAATTATTGTTCAAACCCCCCTCTTGTTTTCAGTTCTTTACGCAGCGTCAAACTGTCAAACTGCGTACCACGTACACACACGCATTTAATCTTCTTTGTTTCAACCCCAACGCAATTGCAGCTCGCTGCATGGTGCATCGTTAACTGCAGTAGCTCTTGTTAAGCGATGCAAAAATAAAGGAAGGATGCAAAAAAATGAAGGAAAAGTGCGTTTTATTCTTCTACGCACGAAAACACCCGTTCACCCCCCCTTTCCGGATGGGTGGGTTTTTCTCCCACTCGGTATTGTTTTATTTGTCACAAGGATTCATCCTTAACTACACTATCGGTCCCCAAACCATGTGCATCCTTTGGCTTGAGATGACGCATTTTCCAATCCAACTTCTCCCACCATACACACTCAGGAAAGGTTAGAAGAAAAGCATCCAACTGACGTACGTTGCTTCAAGAAGAGGTGAGCTGCGAGAAGGTTCGCTTCCTGCCCCGGAGATGAAGTCGTGCGAAAAGTGCGTATTTCTTTTGCACCTCGAAGGAAACGCACCCGCTTCGGGGGGATGAATGTCCGGAGGTGGAAGGATGGAAAAATCGATTTTGCTTCATAAACAAACCGTCTTTTCTTCGAGCAAACCCATCTAGATTGGGGAAGTGGAGAATTTTCTTTAGAAGAAAGAGAAGAAAAAATCTAAAAGGTAAGGAAAACTCACTCACAGGTCGCTGACTCGTGGGGGAAATTCCTGGTTCTTTATGATTGCGATCCACCAGTTAACCTAGGTGGTTAATCATTGAAATATTGTGCGTGGTAAGGCAAAAGTGGAGTCGACGAACCTTGAAGAGATTACTCTTATTTTATGCAAGATTTGAATAAATTTAATATAGTATTTAATAAATCGCTTTGCTTTTATATTTCATTAAACTAGCTAGTTTATTTATTTAATTAATTATGAAAGAAAGCGTTTTACAGAGTTTTGTGTAAGAGTATGGCAATTATGGCATTTTACGGATAATAACTCGATTTTATCAGTGGAAATTTCAACTACAAAAGACAGTTCCTTTGATAGATAAAATTACCACTGATAAAATCGAATTATTATCCGTAAAATGCAATAAATGCCACCGTTGGTTTAAATAAGACGCAATAACGTTCCGATCCATTGCTTTGTTTGATTCGATTGCAGATAAAACCCACATAAATTTTAATATAAATCATTAAACGATGCACTAACGCTTCTTTCATCTCCAAAAACGCATTATTCTTTCATTAAAAAAAATGGCTACATTTAAAAAAAAAAAAGGGATACAAGCCACCGCTTCACACAATGCTACGGAGGATAATCAAACCACGGAACGAAACATGATTCATCCTCGATTCGCTTTCGCAGTGGTAGTGGTTGTGTTGTACAGAGCAGTAGGCATTTGCTGCCCATAGAAATCCACACGCACAAACACCAACACAACCGTAAAAGGAGCGTTTCGGCGCAACGGAGTGTGAGTATGTTTTGATTCGAACACTGTGGAAATTGTGGCGCCAGAAACCGGATGCATGCAAACGGTGCGCCCGTGCGTATGTATGGGTGCGAGTCCTTTCGGTGTCAGCTGCTTACTTTTCTGCTCGCTCGGGAAATGCTATTCGTACCCACCGGCAAACGAACCAAACAGACGCACACACTCACACACGCAGGGAAACACATTTCAATGTGTAGTGGTTAGGTACGCCGATGGAAAGGAAAACAAGTTTTCCGCGTTGCCTTGACGACCGCAACCAAATAGAGGAAATGTGCGGCATCGCTTCGATTTCATCCCTTCGCTGTGGAACAAAAAGGGGGAATTTTGTTTTGTCACGTCTTGCGTCCTGTTTTCATGCTTCCCTTTCCCTCATCCAATTGGTATTGGTGAGCGTGTGTGAGTGAGTGTTCGTATACACGCGATACCAGTCGTGGAAAGCTGTAACTGAAGGAAAATGTACAGCGTTTGGTTGGGTTGCTTTTGTCGAGGGGTTTTATTTTGCGCTTTTGAAAATGATGCAGTTCTTTTGCGGTGCAGCATGCAGTGTTGGGATTGTTGGAAAAAGGAAGACGGGCAAGACGGGGGGATTGGGTGGAAATAATTAAACGTTAGTTTTCCTTATTTGTGTTGAAATTAATTAAAAAAACTATTTACTAATTAAAGAAAGGGGATTTATTATATTTTTACGCTAATTTTACAGACATCCTTGTCAGCTCCTTGATTGTATGCATTTTATATAAATGATACGGAAACGTTCAAGCTAAAAAACAAATCACCATCACTTTATAGAGAATTAATTGATTGAATTAATATTAATGGAATACATTTTTATGAAAGCATTTGAAAACTAGTAGCAAAACATCATAAAAATACTTCAGATAACCGCCTACAGCGGTAGCGTGGAAACTATTTGAAGGGACCTTTTGATTTTAATTCCACAATAAAAAAAGATGCCTCGAAAGCAGAATAAAACCGTCGTACCGATTTTATTGCGAATTTTCGCATTTGTTGGTTCGTAAGTTAAGCCAACTGGAACCTTTCGAGAAACACATCAACCTTCTTCCTCGGGGGAAAAATCCAGCGTAAACATAAAACTGATTTCGATTATTACTAATGAAGAAAAATAATGGAAAATTACACTTTGGACACTGCACTACAGTAGACACGCTGGCAGGCAGTGGAAATAAATGGAAACTACACAAACATTACAAATAAATCGTAAAGCAACAACGAACCGGCCCCGTTCCTCGTTCAGGGGGAGGCTTTATGGAAACGGAAGTAAACACAACTTCATGACCTAAATGCGTTGTGCCAGCACCCACATGGGGGGGGAGGGGGCGTTATTATGGCAAATAATTTACGCATCAGCGGCAATGCAGCCGAAGGACGATGCTATTTTTCACAAATTTTGATGGCAATCCATTTTCCGCGCAACTGTGAGCGTGCGGTGTGGGTCGCGGGTTTTTCGCAGTGAGCAAATCAGCAATTGCAGTACAGCCTTTGCTGATGACAGCATCCACTACCAGCACCACCAGCAGCAGCCGGGTAGTCGGAGTGTTTATGGTTTTATTTCACTTGTTTTTCCACACCCATTCAGCTGACATTGCACTAAAAGCTGATTATGGTGACCAAACACAACAGCAATCAGCATTCGCATCAACATAATCTTTTGGCCAGGTTTCGGCCGACGGCTCACCGGGGGGGTGTAGGAGGAGAAGTGAAAAAAAACCCGCTTCCCCCCCTGTACAAAAGAAATGCGTTGAAACAGATCGTAAAGTGTGTGGCCGATTTAACTCGACATAAACCTTAGTCACCTACCCACCGAGCGTTTGTTTTTTTTGTTTCGTCCGGGCGTGTTTGAATATATTGGGAAATACGAAACGACGACGAATGGCCAAGCAAACGGAACATAAACCACTTGACACATTTTGCGGCGTGAAGGGTGGTGGTTTGGTTTTTTTCTTCTTTTCGGGTTTTACTCACCAATTTTTGGCGGAAAGCATGAATCATACTTATGATAACAGCCCGCACCAGAAACGAAACATAACTTTCGGTGGTACGATTTGCAGCGTGGCAGCAGGACATTCGCGGGTGGAAACGAATAAAAAGGCGAAACTTTCACCGACGAGAACGAATTGTCCGAAACGGGATGAGTTACGCATTACCGGGCGCTTGTTTGCTCATCAAAGCTTCACCGTACCGTGTAGTCCCGGACACGCCTTATGCCGGGGACTGATTAACGTGTTTTAATTTCCTTCCAGTATCAGTTTTTTAGCCAGAGCCTGAGGTGGTCCCGACGTACAGCCAGCAGTAGCTACCTATCAACACCCGGACGCGCGATGCGTGTGGTAATTTTCGGGGGTGTTCGAATTTACGATGCAATAATTTCATTTCGATTAGAAAATACGCTGCTTTGCTTCATGCCTATGCTGTCGGGTTGGTTCTTTTTGTTGCTCAACACCATTAGAATGTCGTTGGTTATTTTGGGGCTTCGAAGCTCGCGCAAAAAAATCCAACCAACCGGAAGACAGTGAAGTCACATCTTCATTGCGAAGGACTAAGGTGGTTGTTAATATCGTCGAATATTTACAGTGCAGGTTGTGGGTGTAAGTGCGAGAGAAGTTCTTCTATTGTTATACTCATCACTGTTGCTCATCAAAGCATCAATCATTTTTCTTTCAATACTTCGTCTCACTATTGATTTCTTAGTTCATTTTTATATTTTTTTATCTTTCGTTTACAAAAGTATAATATTTACTTAACATTTTTGATAAGTTTATTTCTTGTTTTTTTTTTTCTTCGTTTTGTACTTTATTTGTTTTATGTTTCTTATTTCACAGGTATGTGCTTTCTTATATTCTTTGTTTTACTGTTTATTTATTTGTTTATCATTTATTTTTATTAATTTTTCATGTTTTTACTATTTTACTTTCTTTATTATTAGCAGGTACAATGTTAGCTTCCTTTATTTATTTCATATTAATAATTTCTTTAATAGACTTTTATAATTTGTTTGTTACTTTAAATTATCTTTCGCCTTATTTATGCAACATTGTACCTTTCATTGTGTTCGATTTAACCGTACATCTGGAGCTTTATATCCTTGCAGTTCAAGGAAACCAAAATGCCGAAAGCATAACACAGCACACGAAAAGAAAATTAAGGTTGTTTGGTGTTAATCTCATGTTAGCATCAAAACAGTTAAACAAACTTCTATTATCACGCTCAGCACTGTTGCTCATCAAAGTACTTCACCTTCTCCTACATGTTTCCCACTCCGATTCGCTTCCGGAAGGAAGTGTGCAAGTTTAAAGCGTTTCCACACTTCTCCCATCCCTCCCACTCTCCACCCAAGCTTCCCAAATGTCCCGGAGGTTAAGATGCGGAAGGGAAATAAAGTTTATGAAATTACGGCAAGTTTCGCGCAATACCGGTTTGGTGGGCTTAGTAAATGACGATGTCCTGGCGCGCGTGAAACCCGCAACACCCACGCTATCCTCTCCTGGTACCGGACGCAATCAACCTTGGGAAGCAGGAAAAGCAACAAAAAAAAAACCGAGAGGTGCTTGATCTGCTCATTTTCACTCGTTTCGTTGTGACTTTGTGTGTGTGTGTGTGAGTGTTGGCCTTCCAAAAAGATAGTAAGAAACACGAGCAGACAGTGTCAATTCCTTCCGGTGCGTACTTGCGTTTGGCAAACGAACGAATGGAGGATGAACACTGTCGGTGTAATCTGGCAACTTTCATCTGCGTACTCCATCCCGAAGGGGAGGAGCAACAGAGGCCGATGGTGCGATGATAAAAATAAATAAGTCAATAAATTGTGCAGATAATTTTCTCATTTGAACAATTTAATAAATTAGACTAAGTACAGCTAGGCGCGATAGGTTTTGAGGAGTTGGACAGGTACTAGAACCCGGGGCAGGTTTCTTTACGTACGATTGATTCTCGATTAAAGTTTATGAATAGGTACCATTGATAAGGCAGCAAATTAAACAATCAATTCCACAACAGGTTCATTCTTTAAAGAATATTCTACTCGGAATGGTGCCGTGACTAGGATTTTGCATTAAAATTCCCAAAATCAAACCCAACACCCTATCGATACTTCTAATAAATTCGCAAATGTCGATTGAGCTCCCAGGAGAGCTGGCAAACCATAATGGATGGATTTGTGAATCGTATCGAAGGCTCAGACGCACCCGAATGCAGCTTCCCCCATAAGAACGTCTGATGAGAAATCCACATGGCTGCCAAGCGTCGGTCGCGTGCCACATAATCACACCCGGTCAGCTATTACTCACAGTTGGTGTGGAGCGTAAAGGGACATGCATTAACATAAAATCTTAATTACATTCAAAGTCCCATTTTTCACTCGACGAAACACGGTCCCCGGACGGTTGTGGGCGCTCGGACCAGCTCGGAAGAGCTTAATCATCCGAACTGAACGGTATTAAACGCGATGGTTAAGGTTTTTGGGTGCCACGTGCCCGACACTTGGAAGGAAGCAAGCAAAAGGAAACTGGAAGGACCTTCCTGTAGGGTTCCGCCATGCATCGAGACAGCGCGGTTTGAGATTAATGTTGGTGGATAGAACAAGACGTGGAAACAACCGAAAACCAGCTGGACGAAATCCGGCAATTGAAGTGAACACCAGACGGACAGGAAAGGTTGGCAAGAAAAAGGCCCCGAAAAGAAGCAAGGAACGGAACAAATCAGAACATGTGACAACCTGAACGAAAAAAAGGACACAAAAAGAGGCCCAAGAGACCCTAGAAAGAGAGACAGGAAGAGAGAGAGAGGGCGAGAGAAATAAGTTTGATGACCCGATGCCGACGGTGCATTTTCAACTGCACACCGGGCTGACTGTTTGTCGACCAACTGGTGTCCCTATCTTTGCCCTTCTTTGCTCACCGGCTCCAACCGGCTGGAAGACGCGGATTGGAAAGTGTTCGGAACAATCGAAACGCTCAACATCTGATACCTGGCGGCCATTGAACAAAAGGGTCGCCTGGTCGCTCACACAGCGGTGAAACAATTTGTGTATCCTTGCTCTCTTCGCTTGCACCATCTCATGCTGGTGAAGGACCTTCTGGTGTCCCGGCATGGGCAGACGGACAGACAATCGGCCGCATCGGGAAGAGGTTACTCAACCCATCGCGTAAAGAGAACACAGGGAAAAACTACGTTCGGCGAACTTGCAACGAATCTTGCAAGGAGCAATGGGTGCGATCGTATCGACATCGTATGGCCCGGCAGGAACGTTGCACTGTCCGCCAGTGAGTTTTGCGGACTTTGTTCCCTGTTTTTTGGTGCGGCTGAAAGTATAGTAATTTAAAGCACTCGAATAATTATCCTTTCCTGGCGTGGAACACGAGCGGGAATGGCCTGTTTGATGCTATCAACACACTTGAAAGAGGGTTCATTTTCTTCAAAATCATTTTTCTTTCAATATTTCGTCTCACTTTTGATTTCTTAGTTCATTTTTATATTTATTATCTATCGTTTACAAATTTATCATATTTACTTAACATTTTTCATAAGTATATTTCTTGTTTCCTTTTCTTCTTCGTTTTGTGCTCTATTTGTTTTATATTTCTTCATTCACAGGTATATTCTTTCTTTTATTCTTTGCTTTACTGTTTTTTTTCATTTATTTATATATTTTTCATTCTTTTGTGTTTTTACTATTTTGCTTTCTTTATTGTGTTAGTTTCTTTTATTTATTCCATATTAATAGTTGCTTTAAAAGACTTTCATTTTTTTCATTACTTTAAATGATCTTTCGTCTTATTTCTGCAACATTGTACCATTCATTGTATTCGATTTCGATTTCCGTACCCCTGAATCTTTATATCCTTCCAGTTCAAGGAAACCAAAATGCCGAAAGCATAACACAGCACACGAAAAGAAAACACAAACTGACCGCAAATGAGAAAAATTGCGTAAAATTATCTTACCGCAGGACGAACTGTAGCCGCCGATGGGGCTCTGAAGGCTTGGAGGCAAAAGGTCCTTGTACGGAGGATCAGTTTTTGCAGTTATCCTTACTCCTAACGGTACACCTTGTCGGTCTATCTGCCTGTACATCTTCCCCGTCTTAGTTAATTGTGTGGATTGCGCACTTGTTTTTATGGCACCCCCTCCCCGAAACGGTATTCCCCCGTCCGGGATTTATTTCCACCACCACCACCACCAGAAGAATAAAGGGGGAAGATTTCTTCTCGGTTCCCGGCGTGTCTGGTGGTGTTGCGCAAGTTGCAGGTGTGTTCCGCAAATGAAAACCTCCGCTGCTACGTGACCTTCCCTTTGAAGGCAAGTTGAGACAAGTGGCGATAATTTGTGCAGTGTTTGCTTGTGGTGCCGTTCCCTTCCTGATGGTGTGTTGAAATCCCTCGCATGTCTCTCTCGGTGTGTGTACGCTGTGGTGCGGGTTTTTACGATTTTAGGACGGGGTTTGACCTTGAACAAATTTGCGTTCCCCCTGCGTAAGCGGGAAAGAAAAAGGGGGAAAAGCGCCGAATGTTTTGGTCGGTCTAACCACGGTTGTCTAGGCGCTAGGGAGCGGACTCTCCTCTACATTTTCTAATTCCCCCAAAAAATCAGTGAAGGAAAAGCCTTACAACACAACAAGTGTAAATGTAAAGGCCCGAAGGGGGAAATTGCTGGTAATGGTTTGGCCGGTGTTTTATGCTTTTACATACATTCGGGGTTCGGTTCCTTGTGTTTTGCGGAAATACTTCCACATACACACTGGTCATGAACTTGACTATTGCACTATTTGGCAAGGCGCGGACCGGGGGACGATTCGACCAAGTCAAAGTGCAAGCGATGCAGATGGAGAGCCTCTACTTTTTTTTACACAAAAAGCGACCGTCTTCCGGTCGGAACACATTGCCCTCAACCCTCAGGGTATCTCAGGGAGTGTGCAAATTATAACAACCCAAACATAATGATCCCTTTTGCGGCTGTGGAGTTGTGGTCAGCTAGTGATGACGGTTTGGCTTTCGGAAAGCCACTGAAGTGACCGATTATTATTGCAAGTGTCCTTTTATCGGTTAGTGAATAATTAGCCATTTGTTTCAGCGTCAGGTTTTGATGTTGAATGAATAGCCGCAATGAAAGGTTTAATTCTACATCATTTTATGTTTGAAGATTTTCTTGTTGTTGTTGTGATGGTCTCTCTAATAAGCCATTTCATGAAACAAGCAGCTCGTGAAGCTGCTGGCTGTAAGTGGACCGGTACCATTCTCTCTAGTGCTCTCAAGATGGCCCGCTTTAGTGGGTAGTAAAGTTCACATTTTATATCATCGCTTCGATTAGCGACAACAATCTTCCAAGTTGCGCGAGGGAAAAACTCATTTTCCCGGTTCGGGATATGAACGTCGTGGGGAACCGAGGACAAAACACGGAGACACCTTGCGGGAGCAAAAGAAATATATTGCACGTACGTGTACGATGCAGAACGCCAGAATGCCGGTCGGTCCAACTGTGTGCGACAGATTTCACACATAACTTTGGATCAATTTAAATAAACACCCCAAAATGGAAGGTGTCATCACCAGCAGGGCCTGCTAGCGGCACACCCTCTTGTCCCCCAACCCCACGTGAAGGTGTCAAAAATAAAAATTCTTTCGATTAAATTGAACAAAATTAAGAAAACTTCATCCTTGCCGTTCCAACGATGAGATGGAAAGGAAAGCACAGTAAAACCAAAAGAAAGGAACGATATTTAAAAACCGGTTCCGGTTGCAAGTGGCTGCGTTTTTTTCCAACCTTCACTCCTCACTTTGGGGAAAGGAATCTAACACCAAAGTTTTCCCACAAAGCAAAACGCTCCATCCGCTCGTCCTGGAAAGCTCACGATTTTCATTACTTTTGCAAACTCTTCCCCGGAAGTGTGTCTCGTTCCGGCAGTCGGTCGGTGGTCGGTGTGCGGAGGAGTGTGAGTGCTGAACCACTTGCCGATCAGGACTGACAAGCACGCTTGCCTTCTGCCACTAATGCGCCGCTAGTGTCAATGTGAGGACGCAATAAGCGCAAACATCTCTTCATCGTTCGGTGAGCGATAAAGAAGGGAGATTTTTTGAAACTGCTTGCGATGGAGCATTTCTTGATATTTGGATACAGAAAGATGAAAAAATAACTTTATGCT
>KI424200.1:0-13475 GCA_000473375.1 Anopheles culicifacies
CGGTTAGAAATTCATCCGTTTTGCCAAACCCGATTCGAAAATGCAGAAATATTTGCTCTCTAATTGTACACGAGCACGGCTCGGTCGGAAGGGTCGGTGGCATGAAGTTGAACCCGCCTGTCCTTACACACCTTCCCTACCTGTGTGGCCGAAAAGAACCACAGAATCGAAGTGCATATAGAATGCAAGAAGGAGCAAATACTCCTTCTCACCCGAAACCGGAAGCTCCGGCTTTGTGCTATAGCTGTAGTTGTTGTTTATGCATTATTATGTATGAACGGGCGGGTGCTTGGCCTTTGGGGGGGAGGTGGTTGGGCGGAGAGGAATGGCATGACCCCTTACCAAGAAGGGGTTGGTGGGCATTTCGGGGATGGATTTTCTAATTCTTACACTTTCAAGCCCCCGTCCTTTTCGAATGACTCCACACCTCCCTCCCGCCCCCACCGATGGTTGTTCCCTGTGATCCATCCATTGCAAATTATGTACATTTATAATTGCACCCATATCTGCAATACAATGCTAATATCAATTTGATTGCAGCTGTGTGGTGCTTTCGTACGATACACGCGTGTGTTTGTGAGAGGTGTCTCTGTATGCTCAACACCTCCGCCTCCGTGGGGTTGGATGGGAATAGTAAGGGGCAGAGGCAATTCGTCTTTCGGGAAAGCCGCCGTTTTTTGTCGGCAGACCGAATGGCGCAATACTTAATTACGGGTACCGTACGGCCTAAGAAATGAGTTCATTTCATAATCAGAATAATAATGCAATCGATGGGCCTGGTCGCGGTATCGAAAGCATAAACCCCTGATGCAGGGGGCCGGGTTTGGTTCGTTTTCGTTTCGGCCTCTTTTTATTATTTATTTGTGGATGCATTTTGCTAATTTTCCCTTCACGCCCAGCTGGTGCCGGCGGCTGGCAATTGCAATTTATACGTGTATGCGCAAGGATGCAATCCATTCAGGGTTGGTTTTACATGCATTTCGACTTTGTGGTTTTGTAAACATAGAGGGAGAGAAACAGAGAAAGAAAGTGCATGTCTCTATCACTTACAATTATAGGAGGTATATAATTAGCTAATTAAATGTTTTAAGTTGTTACGTGTCTAATCATATCTCATATAATTATTTAAAAAAAATGCAATTAAAAAAAACTCTTGAATATAATTATGCCAATTTTAATTCCTTTTATAATTTTAATTTAGTTTTTAGATTGAATTTAAAAGGAGCAAATGCATACCATGTTATTCTTCCCTTAATGAAACTAATATTTAAAAAAAAAATAAATAAAATTATTATTTATATTATTATTTGATAAGTTAAATGATTTTTTCTAAAACAATTCTAAACAATCAACAACAATCTAAAACAATAAAATAAAATTGATTAAGATGATAATATATATTTTAAAATAAAAATAAATTTGCAATTTATACCCAACTTTTAAAAATTTTCATCATGACAAATATATCATAACAATGTAGCAAAAACTAATCCACCGTAAATAGAAAACAAAGTATTGCAGATGTACATAGAATTATTAAAATATTTAAACAGGTCGTTTCGCTATCGTCCACTGTTAATTAAGAAACATGTCTCCGGCAGAATCCGACACAAAGTATTGTGCCGTCGGGGGCAGGATTCTTATTTAAAATAGTTTCATTATCTCTACACACCCGGAACCGGGAGCCAGTTGCAGCTGCACTCGTACGTGCTACATCGGTTGCATCGAGTGCATCAAAAATCGCAATAATGAATCTCGCATTCGAAATCAGGCTGTGGGACCTCTTACTGTTCACCAGCACGCTCAAGTATGTCTGCGTGTGTGTATGTGTGTATTTCCAAACACACACACACACACACACGTTCCACCTATTCTCTCCATTCTTTCCTTACCCCCTTGAAGACGCAAAATGCATCTCCGGGAAAAGGAGCTTTATGCTAATTTCACAACACATCCTGTAGTATTGCTCTTCCACTTCCCACCCAACCCAACTCACTCTCGCACACACACGTACATCCTCACGGTGGCAGGAAAATCTCCAACAACTATCGCATAAAGAGTTGGCCACTCACAAGCAGCTCCACTGTCTCCCTGCTTCATCCCCAATGCTCCAATCGATATGGTCATGGATGTGGCAAAAGATATATTTCGCATGAAAAACGAGCAGTTCGATCTTTCCACAAGCTTGAGTACACACACACACATACAAATGCACACGTGCAGATGGCATGCTCCATCGAAAGCATCGAAACGGAGCGTGCACCGTCAGCTGAAAGGATGGCAGGATGGGTTTTGCAAGTGCAAGTTGTTTGTGGCGATGTGCGTATTGTGCGATTGTAGTTTATCCCCGGCACACATACACGCTGTGTACGTGTACGTGCCTCACGATATGCTCGTGCCGTCCACCGTTTCGGTAAAGGCGTACGGCAAACCAGCCGGCCAAGAGACTCGTACTCGTAAGTCCTGTCTTGCCAACACACAACACGTCCCACCCAACAGTACGAGAATGAAAGGAAGCGCAACATACCGGGAAAGGCGGGAAAAACAAGGGACCCGAATGGGGGTGGCCGGTTTCCATCGTCGTAGATATAATATTGAACAAGTTTAATAAGCTTGTTTTCTAAACATAATTAATGCATTATAATTTATATCGTATTTTGCAACATGCACACATGGGCGGGCGGGCAGACGACGTTTGAGGGGAGAGGGGGCGGAGAGGGGGGAAGAGAGATGACCACATACATACACATAACGGCTGGTTTCGCGGGCGACAGAGGTGTAGTAAGGGTGCAGAAGTGCCGGAAGAAAATTGAAAACTCACCAAAAATGTTGAGCCACCAGCTATCAAGAGGTCGTTCAAGTGCGGAAGTGTTGTGTCCCTGGCGCTACAGACGGGAGACGCTTGGTGCGGTGGGAAAGGATGGTGTTTGCCAATAGTTCCCACATATAAGAAGGGGGAAAAGCAGAAGTAGGCGGGGGCTGGTGAGACGTGATGGCGAAGGGGTTAAAAGTGAAAAGCAAGAAAAGCATACAGCGAAGACCAAGTGACCGGAACTCGGGGAGACAGTGAGTGCCGTTAGTGTGAGTGAGATGGGGAGAGATTTTCCACCATCTCATTTCCCAGCGACAGGTATTATCATGGCGACTGTATATCTTGTGCGTCCAATGAATCGAACAGGTCGAGTTCGGTTGGGGTGGGAGGGGAGCGTTGGTTCGAGTGATACAATGGGTAGGGTAGGAAATGGAAAATCCCTGATGGAAAACTATGACGAACATCGGCGACGATGGTACGGCACTGAACTTCTGGACTTCTGTGTGGTACTACTCGGACCGGGCGTTCTCGTTCGGCAGTAGGATAGAAAATAAGTATTTATTCGCCAGGTTGCGAAGGTCTATAATTGATAGGGAGCGAAAAACTACATGCGTACGAAGATGCATTTCTATGGCTTTTCCAGTGCACGTGGAGCAGAAATTTGCATTGCACGTTGAGTTGGGTGGTTGCATTAAAATGAAATTAATCAAACATGCTTATCAAAACGGAAAGTCCAGATAAATTGTTTCATTTTTATTCGCAATAAAAGTAGCTTAAATAGATTAGCTTAGTAAAACACAAAATACGTACAGTGGAAAGATTTGTGTTTTGTTTAATATAATAAATACAGAATTAATAATTTTCTATACTCATTTTATATCTATTTTGTAGTCCAGTAATTATATTAAAAAAGTTCAGTAAAAATAAATATTTTTTTATTTTCATTGTTAGACTTCAATCAACCCTGACAGTTTGCTTGAAGTTATCCTACAGTTTTGTTACTACAGAATGTGATAGAGGATAACTTAAGTTAATCCTGTTTTGTTGTTTGTTTTCAATTCTCTTTCAAATGGAAAGGTTAGTTATAAAAATTTAAATTGTTTCTATTTCGTTTCATCTCAGGGTTTAGCTCAACCCTGAACAGTTTGCTTCACGTTATCAGGTTTGATCATACAGGGTTGATGATATTTTTTCATTAGGGTGGATGTTTTATTCACATTCTGAAAGTTAATTAAATTAACAAAACTACAATGAAATGCATCATAAAATCATTCGATGAAAAAGTATGAAAATACTTTCAAATAACTTATTAAGTAATTAGTAGCAAATAAAGTATCAGACAGCTTATTGTGAAATAGTAAATTAAAAACTTACTTGAATATTATAAGCAGTTGACAAATTTGTATTTAGTTTCAAGCAAAATAAATACTCAATTTCATATTATACAAACAAATGTAATACTATGTACGCTATCTTATTTTATACAACTCTGCTTCCACAATATTTAAGAAGTCTAATTATGCTTTTGGAGAATACTTGGAGAACTTCATTTAAATTTTAATTCACTCGTTACACAACAACAACACAAACAACATAAAAACGCTAGGTGTAAAATAATTTGTCCATCACTGTAACGCATTACAGCTCGTCTCGATTGCATCGGCTCGGCACTGCTCCTTAATCCCGGAACACCATCAATCCATTGTTGCACCGTACCGATACCCACCGTCCCCCACTGTCTTCCAGAGCCGGGTAGGCATCACATTGTAGCATATTAAAATGCCTACCGGATGTAAGGATGGAAGGTCAGCAACACGGAAGGAATTGTTTAAAACGTGCCAACCATCCTCTGTCCCCACTCCCGCAACACTCCTTCCTTTTCTGTGTGTGGGAGTGGAATTTGAAGAAGTGCATGTAGTACTTTGGCAGTAGTTCTTCCACAATGGCCACAATCGCTCCGCACAGGAGAAGTGCACGCAAAAGTGTGTCCACGATGTCGTCGGCCCCAGCAAGGAAGCCACTCATACCCATCCACACACACACACACACACACATGCATATATTGAACGTGGTGCGTGTTTCTCCACCTTTTGGCTGATGCGTCCACACACGGACCTGGTGGCTGATCTATAAAATAATTTTGTGTTTAATTTTAAAATCGTAAGTAGTAATGTCCATCCTATGGACGGCTGCACGATACCAGCAACCGGCGTCGTCGGATGGCAAATGAAATTATAGAGTGTTCGGTTCCAAGACCTACCACTCCGAGCGGTATCCACTGTGGCGAGGGGCAGAAAGGGAAGGACTGTGAGGGAATCATTGGCAACAGCCACCTTCACATGGCATCCGGACGGGTGTTAGTGGCGGGAGCATTGCACTGAGGGACGACACGTTGTCGGCTGTTTTTAAATGCAACACCCTTTGCTTCTGCTGTTGCAACCCTCATTTATCCTTACCCTTTGCCAGGTGTGGGAAGCGGGTGGGGAGTAGCAGGGGAACCGAGGACCCGGTAAGCGATGGTGTGGAATGCATGAAAATACATAACACTCCAGAACGGACACTCACACAAGAAGAAGTGCCTGAGCGTTTTGTGCGGAGACGGACATGTTCGAACGACTCCTGTCAGTGTGGGTGGTGGTTTGGAGGATGGAGCGACGCGGGCCAATGCTCGAATCGAATCGAAAGGATACGGCTGGCCACCGATGGAAGCCCTGGCACACGTACTCCGGGGCACACGTACACAAGAAATCGCTCACACATGTGTATTTGTGCATGCAGGCGGCTTCTCCGTTAGTCGTCGTCGGATGGAAGGACTTGCCTTTTGGAGGACTTTCCTCCGACTGCTACACATAAAATGTACGATGAGAGAGGGACACAAACACACCCACACACACACAGAGTATCCACACAGCTACACACGAAGGTAGCATTAATATTTCGAAATGAAGCTCATTTGCATTTAAATAAGGTGGCGAGGGTTCGTTCGAATGCGGACTTCTCCGCATTCGTGCCGGTGGCCAGGAAGACCTTGGTCCAGTGGAAGGAGTGCGCACTCCCGGACGTGGCTTAGGGTTTGCAGGAACGGGTTGGGTGGTGTTAGGATGTGTGTGTGTGTGGAAGAGGTAGACTAATTACTGTAACAGTATGAAATTTAGGGTAAAGATGGTAAAAGATGTGTTGCTGGCCGAAACCCTGGATGATGGAAGGAAAGGAACGAAAGGGGGTTTCGCATAACAACATAAACCATGCATCGATTCCGGAAACCTTCCCCAGCACACTCCCCCTCACATGCCCGCACGGCCGTCCTAGACTAATGTCTAATCGATTGGGAAAAGTTGGACAGCCAGTGGGTGAGTGAGTGTGTGAGCCCACAAAGCAATGAGGAACTAGCAACTCGTTCCCGTGTGCAACACTTGGTTACTTCTTTCCGAATCCTGCACAATTGTCCGTTGATGTATGCGAATGTGTGTGTGTGCGTAAGGGACAAATTCTTCTGCCGGAGTTTTTTTATATGTATGGGTGTATGTATGAGAAATTATTGACCGACGCCTTCCATTACTGAGCCTTCCCAGACCGAATGCACATTTGCATCCCATTTACTCGGGGAAGGCTTTTGCTCATCGAGTGCACCACACTAATTAAAAACTTGTACCTTCGCTGTTGGTTACCTTGTTTATGGCTGACGATGGAGACCACCTAAAGGACCACCAACTATGGCCGATGGCCAACTGTAGCACATTCCTTCCTTTCAAGTGAGGATGCGTTTTCTTTTCCATACTGCTGGTAGAGATTCCAAAGAAACCTCAGAAATTCCGGGGACATCCACCTATCGCTACTCACGTCTGTGAAAAAGGAATACATTAACCGGTGTGGAGTTGTCCTCCCCGTGCAGTTCAATCTCCATCAAGTACTCGTCAATAGTTCATCTCCCAAAAAAACACAAGCAACAGAGCAAGCGAAAAGAAGGAAGAATGAACCGTCCAGGAAGTCACAGAGCAGTCACAATCAGAACCATCAGCAGAAAGCGCACACGGGCGCTATTTATTTCGATTTATTTCACTCTGCTTTGACCTCTTCGCCATCCACCGGCAGCCTGACGGTGGGCCCAATCGGTCGTGGAGTTTTCTCTCTTGTTGTGTGATTCGGAAATTTAAACATTCAAATGAGAACCAAATCGTTGTACCGCAGTTACCGGGATCTCCGGCTGGACCGGTTGGAAGTGGAAAGCCAGCACTTCTTCACGACCAGACCAAGAGAAGACCAAGTCCCAGCTACCGGCACAGAAGCAAGCATTGGGGGAGAAAAAATCAAACAAACTTTTATTCCAATTCGCCCTTCCGTTGGTGGCCCTTCGCACTTCGCACGTTCCCTCGAAACCGTTCCATGCTCGTCCCATCCTTCATTATGTTTGAGGAAGAATAATCAATTTTATTGAATTTTAAATGAACTAATTAAAATTTTAAAAGTTGCTGCTCGCTCCAGCCCGAATGTGTTTAGTGTGCATGTCTTTATTTTCTCCCTCGGTCCTTGTCTGTTCCCGCTCTCGGTTCCCCGCCCAGTAACTTCTGGGACTTCTGGACAGACAGACAGACCGAAGGGAAAACTATGTCTACCGTTGGCTCCACAACCCCACTCCTTAGACACAGCAAGACGGGGGCTTATCTGTACGCCTTATGATGATGCTGCCGCTGCTTTTCCCCGTTTGCGACTGTAAATCTGTTTCCACCGATCGGCGCATTTGCTGCGGTGGTACGGGGTTCTCCACACTGTTTTCGGACCCGTCGTCTTTGACTCTTCGCCTTCACTCATTCTGCATTCAGGAATCAATTTAAATTAAATCAACCATTGACAAAACAGTCACAACATGGCAGTGGTAGCAGTAGCTGTAGCAGTGCCAGAACATCATGACTTCACGATAATTCTTCATCTGTAAGCGTATGCGGCAATAAATTACCCTTCCATACCTTGGCGGGGACCTCCGCCAAGGACCGGATTGCGTGGAGCGATGAAGTTGCGGTGCTAAGTTTTCGAAAACTGGAAGTTCTTCCATCATTTTGGTACGGTTCTCGGATCGAATCCGCTCACGTGTATGTACATCTTTTGCCTTAACCCCATACACCGGCCAACACTATTAATGCTCCTCGGGGTTGCTAACCCCCCCAAGATATTGCCCCGCTAAGCGGGAGTTGGGTTAAGAAACTTTAAGAAGTGGACCATACGAAGTAAACGATTCGATATGTGCACATACACCAACTCAAGACATCTGATTTTCTTCCTGCAACTGACCAGCAACCCGCTGGACAGGATGCCAGAACCGGGAACCACCCCTATCTACGTCCCATTGTTCGACTTCCCATCCCATTCGTTGCTGTACATAGGAACCGCAGCTAAAGTTTCAACGCTTGCTGCATTAGAAAACTCCCTGTGCTCACTCCGGGCAAATGGGCGCAACCCTGGGATGGAAAGTCCAGAGTTCCGTCCAGCACCGGACTGCATGACCGGGTGCTAGACCCGGGGGATGGCTATAAATTGAGACGAAAATCAAATTATACAAAATCGTAAGAAAAGGAAATTTTAAGGGGGATTAGTATTTCTCATTAATGCAAAACTATGGCTTAATTGGAAGCCATACACAATATTTCCTCGGCCGGTGTGTGTCACACATACATACCCGTGCCGGTCGTTGTATGTGTGCGCTGGCGCGCGGGGCGCGCTTCCCTTCATCCGCCACTCTGCTGCTTTATGTATTATCGTTATCATTATTTTCATTATTTCCTATGTAGTACAACGTCCAGCGTTTAAGATAGTTCCCATCACCTTCCGCATCGTCATCACCATCATCGTAGTCATCGCCGTCTAAAGTAGGAAGAGTCCGACGTTGTAGTCCGGTTCGAATCCTTCCCTCCTGGCAAAGCATCTTTGCCAACCCGCCATCCATCTTTCGGGGGGAGGGTGAAGATTCCAAACAAGGACGACGACGACGACGACGAAGACTGCTTCCTGTCGCCCTACTCCGAACTCCTGCAAGATTCAACTTGGTTTCGGGCGAGATCATCTTTACTCTTTCCGAAAACCCTCCTCCATGTGGTTGTGCGGGAAGTGTGGAGTGAGTGGAGCCCTGCTCATTCAAGTGAATCCTAAACTTTCCATACCAACATTCCGTGCCCGATTGTGCCCGAAATATATCTCGCACTCCTCTTTTACGGCAAAGCGGTCAGAGTCAGAGTCCCATTCCCGGGGATTTGCTTGCCCATCTGGCCCGAAGGACATTGTCCAGCTAAACACGCTTCCCAGTGAGGTCCCTTGCTCGCTTGCTGTCTTCGAAGGAACCCATACCCCCCGGCCAGCGCCACCTTTCGCTCGAATGCTTCCGTCGTCTTCGTGACAGCGTTCGCCGTCCGAATGTGCGAGGCGGAGGGAAAACATTATCTAATTTCCAGATTTGCTTTCGCTCTACAATAATAATATGTAAATCTGTTTATGGGCGCACGAAAGCCCCCCCCTCCCCCTCCACACTTGGTTAGTTCTTCCTCCTACGGCACCGAAAGCAGCAAACGGGAATAAGGGGCAACACAGTCAGGTTCGCTTGCAAAAGCTTTGCGGTTTTCTCGAGAAGAAGGTTCGTATCATCGTTTCGAGACGAAGGTTCATTCCGAGTTCATGGCAGGTTGGGGAGTGTGATGGTGGTAAAGATTCTATGATAACACTCGTCCCCAAGAAGGCGAAGGCGCTCGTATCGCATGGTATGGGCAACACAGTCAGACAGACCGAGTGACTGGCCTGGTATACTGTTGGACGAAAGGAAATCCTGGTTTAGGGCAAGGTGCGGGGAATGCTTCATGTTCCTCCATCTTGGTACCGCGCTGCGGCCAAGATGTGTTGGCCACGGGTAGGGGGAGGAATGGAGATGTGGTGGGGGATCCCTTCCGCAGAGTGGTTGCAAATGCTTAAAACCCCGAGACAACGTAATTGTATCACTGATTAGTAATTTAAGGAGGAAGCGCACCGATTCGTAGACACTGGCACTCACCGTTAGCATCGTTTGACAGTTTTATTCATTCAGGTTGGCCTTTTTTCACCTCGCTTTGGAAGGAGATTTATGCATCACCTTACTAGAAATACGCTTTTAAATCTAACTGTTAAAGCAATACAAAACATTTATCGGTACGTATGGTAAAAACAAACGACGTAATAATATATTGTAAACATTTGCCAATTTAGTATCACATCTGTCTAAATAAACGAAATAAAGGTTGATTGTGAGCAATTTGTCACAAAAAATATTTAAAATTCAAACACGTTGGTGCAAGGCATTTTCATGTGAAGGATTTTTTAAGCTTCAAGGTATGCGGAACTACCAAGCTTAATGCTTCATTGATTTAAAAATTAAAAAAAAATTATGTATGTTACGTACTGTAGGCACTTAATTGACAGCTTTAGGACAGAAACTCGATCTTTAAACTAGCACAATAGCAGTTTTCTTTTGGAAAAGAAATAAACAATAGTTTTAGTCTATATTCTTTTAATTTACTTTACAATAAATTAATTTTAGATCAGTTTAATATTTTAATCTTAAGTAAAAAATAAACATATAAGAAAAATCTGATTGTCATCAATTCAAGAATACGAGTATTGAACCCTCAACATCCAAAAATCAACGTAAAACCCAAAAGATAAACATAATTCGATTGAGATAACGATCTTTTACTTCATATGCTTGGTAAGATACATTTCAGTAACACAAATATGAATTTTTCAAAGTTAAAGCTCCACCCAAAACAGTTGATCTAACTTTAAAAATTAACAAACAAAAAATACAACACAAAACTGAAAAGGCAAATAAACAAATCCTAACGATACGATTAGCGAACGATGAAGAATAAGAACGCAAAGCAAAACGGAGGAAATTATAAATATACCTAATAACTCGCTAATCATATGTTTTGCAAAGACACCCGAAGATCAATCAAGCCCGAGACGCTTGTTTTTCTCATCCCCCAAAAAAAAGAAACGCGCCACAAAAACGATTCTCCTCGCGCTGCCGTTGCCATCCCGGTGCTTACGAGCTCTCAATTACGAGCCGTCCAGAACTGTGTCAATCTTATCCATTTCATCCCATCATCGAACGATTTCTCTGTCTAACTTAATCCTGCCCATTGATATTCTACCCGTGGCATAAGCGTCCGCATTAACATGAGGCAACACACATACACGCACACAGAAATGTAGTGCTAAAAACATATCGATACCACTGGCACATATGTGAGAATATAGCAAACCGAACGGAATGACTTGATCGAGCGGCGTGTTAATCGTTCGGGAAATAGCAACGTACAACGTACGTAGAAAAAAAAAAACAGCCGCATAAAAGTCGGGAGCGAATTTAAGATTCCTTTCAACCGTATAGGGTTACGCTGACGAAGAAGAAGAAGAAAAACAACAACATTCAACCAAACTGGGCTTGGCTTTCTGGGGCGTTCGGGGTGTATGCGTGTGTTTGTGCTAAATAATTAAAGCACCCACTTACATTCCATCGATGATCGCGCATATAAATATGTTACATGCACTCATGCACACACCCTCCGAATCGCCAAACCCATCCATGGCAAGCATCACACTACACATTCTGGCCGTGCCGAGGATATGTTAAACACAAAAGAAATAAAATCCAAATTATCATACACCGCTCACCCTTTCCTTTCCACAGCTCCACGTGTCAATCTATGTCGTCGTCGTTGCATTAACTGCATCGCTACCCAGTGCACCCTCTCTAAACCCTCTTGGCGCGAAACGGACGCTCCAGCATCCGTGTCCTACCACCCCGTCGCAATCGAACGGTAACAGCCTGCATAATTGTGCCCGTGAATGAAATGCAACACGGCCAAAACAAAATCCCCGCTCGTAAAATGGCTTAAATAAGAAGGTGAACCGCAAGCCAGAATGAATTAAACAAAAAAAAAAGAGGCACTAAAAGCACAACCCCGAAACGGGTCGGATGGATGAGACAAAGCGTTTGTAAAACTGTGTGAGGCAAAAACAAAGCACCGAACCATCGGAAAACGCGCCTTCGCGAACCTGAAGGCGCGCGGCGATCGGTTTGGCGAACGCGAACATATTAAATAATTAATTTTCTAGAGAGCAATAAATAATTTGAAAAATTCGCCTGTCAAACCCGGTTTGCCCGGGCCGAGGCCACGATTCGGGGCCATATTCCCGGGTGCCCCGCCTCGGCTGGGTGTCAGAATTCATTTCTCGGGCCCCGGTGAATTCGTTCGTCTCGGTTACGGTTACGGAATCCTTCCCGGGATGACAGGATGACGTGCGGCGAGCGGAAAGCAAGAGTTGAAGCAAAAAAACAAAAAAACACAAAAAAAAGCTTAAAACCTCAAGACAAAACATTAAATCATCGGCCGCAAAGGAAATGGTCGGCTGGTTGGTATGTGTGCGTTTGGCTGTGCTGCTTACTTTAATTAATACTTATAAAAGTTCACCTATAATAATTACTAATTATATTAAGCAGCCTTCCCGGAATCCCGGCCGACCGGCAAAGATGAGGCAAATGGAACGGCAAATGGAAGGAAAATGCTGAAGAAACATAAATCGCAAGAATGGCCATGCATTTATAATTACACCAGGAGCGAAAGAGAGACACGCACGCACGGATTCGCGTGCATTGTGGATTGCATTCGAACGATCAACATTTGTTAACCCTTAAGGTGATGAGGCTAAAAACAATAATCATGCACGAGCGCTGTATAATAATAGTTAAGCATAATCAAATAGCATTATTGAATTTTATAATTTTTAATACTAAGCTAAGTAAAGTGAAAAATAATAACTAACTTAGGCATAGGGGTATAATCTAATGATCTTCTCTTTCAAAAGCATTACGACCTCTCAGGTGGAATAATTGAATTTTTTTCACAACTAGAGATGCTTAAGTGCATTATGAGTACTCTGTTGCTTAATTAACTCCATCAGCCAGCCTAAAAATTCTCCTAAAACTTAACAATGAATTTATAATTTATAAGCAATTTGTTAAATTTTTTTGTGATTTATTGTTAATTTTTGAAAAATTTAAAAAAATCGTCACTCGTTAGATAAATATTAACATTTATATGCTTTATTTTAATATTAAATTACCTTTGAAAAATAATATTTAAGGGCCTTAGGATGCAAAATAACATCCATATAATAGCTTCAAACAAAGATAAATATTGTAAAAACATTGAGTTTATGACAAAGAAGCATTTTTTGCAAAATTTTGATCGTTGCAAATGATTAATATTTTGATTGTTTGATTCCTAACGAGTAAGTTTATAGTTCAAGCGCGGAAGAGAATCTAAATGAGTATATTGATACTAGTTACGAAAAAGCAAACTAGTGTTGGGAAAATCCAATCTCACCGATCCGGAGCTAAGTTGAAATCGATCCACCGTACCCATACCTTATCCTTCCCGACTTTAGTTTGTTATGTCTTACGTATCATTTGTATTAAAATATTCAAGACAAAAACAGTGCACTTGTACTGCAAAAATGGATACGAATTAATGTACGCTAGGTTATCATGCTTCTTTTCTTTTTTTATATTGGCTCAATAATTCTCCCTCCAAACTACGCTTAAACATTGATCCCAATTCCGAATATAAAATAATGACATATC
>AXCM01006139.1:0-17818 GCA_000473375.1 Anopheles culicifacies
CAAGTAACTGATATTCAGTTGAGTATGGAGTGTAAACGGATTCCCAGACAAAAGAATTATAGCAAATAAGTTATAAGGATGATTTTTTTTTAAATCGAATGCATTTATTTTCAATAATTCGGTATTCTAAATGAAAATAATAATTACAGAAACAAATTCCGAAATTACTCCTTTTTAAGTGAACATTCTGTTACGGCTGTTTTGCTGAGTAGCACAAAATGAGCAGCCAATTTAAGACTTTAATTTGAATGATTAACTTCATCTTTCCGCAGTGAGTGCTGTTGTATTTATTCCCAGCATTGAACTGAAACCGCTTTATTTTTGGACGCCATTAAACTCAATCATTGACATCAATCATTATTAACACTTCCCGTAGACTGCTCGTAGCATTTCGTATCGATTGTATTCAAATTGTTTTATGGTACCTCCTAACCAGGGGGCTCCTTTTCATGTTAATATCAGCGGTAACATAAATTTATATGACCCGTTTCTCTTCTTCCTGCATGCCCCCCTCGCCCATCTATCAGACGGTGAAACAAGGCGGAAGATGTTACGGGCAACCGAGTGCACGAATGTCATTCGGTTTGCCATATTTTACTGCCTTTTACATGCATCGGTTGCGCGGGTATGTGCTGTTGATATGTGCCCGTATAGGTACCTTACGGTTTTAAAGCTAGCGATTTTGTGTTTTTTTGCTTGCTTGTTTGCTGCGGACTGAAGAAGATGGGTCCAATTGTGGATTAAACAAATGTAAATAAAGCCACAAAAAAGCTTCATAAACTATATGGCATAAAATGCATAGCGCGCTTTGCTTCGGTTTCGCGTTGTATGGTACCATTATAAAACCGTCATTGTACATAAATCATCGGCTCGGGAAAGCATTACACACCGCACTCTCATGCACACTCGCGCTTATGCATATGGTACGGTCGTTTATTTTCCGAGAATCAGATCATCTCGCCAATGGTGTGCCTGTAAAACCCGTGCATCAGGAACGATTCGAACGGCATGGAACTTACTAAGCATTATCCATCCTAATCCATCCGACTCGCGTTTCGGTGCCATTTGCTCTAATGTGTTGCACTGGTTCACTGTTAGAGATAGTTTGCTTAGTAGGATTTATCAATATTTAATCAACATCCAGACAATAATAATTATTCTCACATGTTTATTTGACTTGAAGGTTATTGTTACTGGCAATGCAAAGGCTTACATGCATATGTCATGTTTTAAAAATGGATTCCCCTTTTAAGCATTAAACACTTGCAGGTTTGAAGTTTTTCTAGATTTTGATGAACTTGTGTGCTAGTTCGCAAATTCAATGAAGTGTTTATTATTCTGTCGGATTTTAATGCGAACAGTAAGAGAAATGTGCAACATCTTTGGCAAAGCAATGTTCTGCACGTGGCTAAATGTTGACCTTTCCAGTACATTACCATACTTCATACAAGGGAGTTACTGACTAAAATAATCCACCATATTACTTAGAATAAGAGATGGTTTATTTTCCCTACGATGCTGAGGTTTACTTTAAAGCATTTTAACGTTTGCGATTTTAATCAAACTGGTCCAAAAATTTTAGGAATTTTCTGTTGAATTTCTGTAAAATTAATTATTGCAGTTACCTTTATTTCTAACAAGAATGAAACCTATCAACAGTTGGAATCGAGCGCTCATTTTAGACGAATTGGGCCATGGAAGAGTGGACTCTTGGATCTCTATGCATTTTTTTTCGTTGTGTTCGTTTGTGGTGGAATGTTTTTAGGCCCTAGATCTAATTATTTGTTTAAAAAAATATGCCTAACTATTGCTAGATGTTGTATATAGAAAATGAAAATTAATCTCAATAATTTGTTGTATTCCTTGGGCATACTTGGTTGCCATGTGCTGAACAAACTAAACCCGAAAACTAGCTGTCGGTACAGTCCTTCCTCATCCTTCCTAACACGCCGCCTCGACCTGGCGATAAGGAATTTCCCTTTTTTATAGGATTTTGCGAATTCAAATCTCCAAATTGCCGTATTGTCATATGAAGAAATACTAATATTTCCTTAGAAGGTTTCCTGCGGAGGATCACTCAACAATACTTCATCATTTAAAACGTTCGGTGAACATGCTAAGTGGCCTAGAAGTTAGCGGCGCTGTTCTCAACGGCAGGATCGGGATTGCAAATCTCTTCGGGCCGTTCTCTCGACCAAGATCTTCCAAGGTTTTAAAGCCATAAAAGATATGGGTGATGTAGAGCAGAGCTGAGAGATGCTTCCTCTTAAAGTTTTCCCGCTAACGAACGCCTGTTGAATGAGTGAGATGCACGAGCAATTTTTGCGCTTAAAAGAAAAATGACAGCTGTCATTTGCCCGACGATGAAAGTGTTTAAATAATATGAAGTATTAAAAATATATAGTGCAAATTGATGTCACCGGTTGAATGGAGACTCAAATATATCATTAAAATAAGCAACAGTTTTTTTCGTTGTAATAAAATCTTCAGAACAAACATTCATTATAGCACCATTTGCTGTTGACACCTCAATATGTGAGACCTCATCAAATGAATCACATCATAAGAAAGAAAAATTAATCTTTCCATAATAAATTGACTGCACTCGTGTAATTTATTCAATTGCTCAATTGTTTAAAGCCAAATATAATGTAATAAAATTCGCTACACTGAGATGAGTTTCTGCATCCCCCGCGCACACAGGATCTTGCGTCGTAGTATAATTGCAGTGACGTTCTGCCTCATTCGCCATAATGCTCTCTGCGGTCGTTTACGCTTTGTTTACTTCGCCTTGGTGCGATGGTGTTTTATTCTTTGCCTGCTGATTGTATGTGCCAGTACGTCTGGCAGAAAATATGCTGGCAGTGCACTCCGTTTAGCAGGAAATGACTGACAGACCCTTCTTTCTTTTCGTTTTGATCTTTTTTTCTATTTTCTGCACGTTTAAATTTAATTTGCATCGTGGATGAATGTTTATTTCTGCTGATTGATTTGGCTTGGTTCGATCCACCCAAAAAGAATCGAATGTTTACGATGGTGGATATATTTTGTGTAACTAAATATTACATCAGTGTATGGAAGGGTGAAAGTCTGAATATTTTTTAAAGGAAAGTAGATTTTTTCTCTCAAAGGGTGACAAATTATTCGCAAACGTTTAATTGACGTTTCTTTTTTGTGCCATTCCTGCAACGATCGTAAAGTGTGCGTGAATGAAAGGGGCTAAATCTTTGGGTAGGCGCAGCGATGTACGTTTAAGGGCCTTTCCCTGCTCATTATCAGCACCATCATCATCAGATGCTGCAACGCTCACGCCCAGAAAATCCCGTGTCCCTTTTCGGTGTCCCTTGCATCAGTGCCATCATTTCTTTTTTGATGCATGTTCCAGTATTACCGGGCATTCTCGGCTCACCACCGCACAACCACCCGTATGTTGTCAGAGATATGAAATTGAGCATAATTCATTTTTTGTTTCGTTTCGTTTGTCTTGTTCGGCATATTTACCCGTCCACCGTGGAAAAGGAAAGAAGAAAAAAGGGGAATTTTTTTCTTCAACCCCGTGACACCCAGCCGTGGCTGTGAAATTCTTGATCTGGGAGAGATATAATGTGCCACTTCCACCACATGGGTTGATATTTGCGCGTCATCTCTCGAAAGGGGGTAGGTATCTTCTGAAACAGCGCGTGGTTGAGCGGAACCATACGGTGCAACGGAACCAGTCCACTAGCACACATTCTGGTGACATAAATACAACGGTGCTGAAATAGTTCGAGCCCACGGTACGGCACGTGGTGTCGCGACACATGGTGTTGACATGCTTGGTTGGAATATTTTTGCTGCCCCGTACAGCATACTACAGCATGAAGAGCGAAATCATAATTGCTCCTAAATGACTTCTTCGAACACCATCCTTCGCTTTTGTGGTGCAAGTATGTACGAGGGTTGGGTTGAAAGAAAAGCAGCACATTAAGCCCTGTCCCTACCTCTGTCCCAGCCGTTGGATCATCTCCGCGTCCTTATTTGGTGGTTCATATCTACAGTCACCTCCTCAACCCCTCGGCTTGATGACTGCAAGAGTCGATTGCAGCGGGACAGTGGCAGCATATTGGAACAGCAGCGCATAAATGTCAAGCGTCATCATTAATAATGCTCTACTACAGACTCTAAATTTTGCACATCCTTCTTCACCAGCCGTCGGCACCCGTGATGAGTGAATGACGCGCACACTGAAAGGGGGAGTTCAATTATTATTGTCAGCAGCAGGAGGCAACATTCGCCATTGATACACTGACTGCAAGACAAAAAAATACAGGGACGCGATGTGCTACAGGAGACGGGATGTTGTTGAGTGAATTTCTTTCTCCGCCCTCATGGTTGTGCTTTGGGGTTCGACTGGCTAGAGCGAAGTTTAATTTTCAATACTACAAATCAAATACCAGCTGTTGCTACTGTTGTGAAGCGCATGGTTTAGTACCTGTTGGGCACAGATTGGTTCTTTTCGGTCATGATGATTCATGGTAGGATTTGGAACATTCAACACTTTATTTTACACACTATTTTTTGTGAATTGTAACGTGACGTGTAACGCGATTGAAATATTAACTTCTTAAAAGAGATATTATTTTTTTTTTTTTTTTTTTTATTCATTAAGAACGGCCAGGCCGTATTGCTTATAAACTTAACTTAAAATTAAACATAATAGATAATGCAATTCACATTGGTTTAGAGACATTTCCTTCTCCAAACCGTGAAAGGGCACCTTATCCCGGGTGTACTCGGTTGTGTTGCTGCAAGTGATTCCGTCATCCATGAGATATTATTTATAATATTCCTCCAAATGTCACTAAAATTTTGTATTATTACCAAAACTTATCTCATAGATTCAATTTCACGAAGAGTAAGTAAGCAATACTAGAGAATAGTTGGTCTTGATGGACACCTAAAGATTAATTGTGGAATGCTATGGAAATAAAACTACAGTGACCATGAAATATATGTGCATACATTTTTTGAATTCTTATTTTATTTTAATATGCATGGGTGCTTTAAAATTTTCATTTATAAAAAATATATTATTTGCTTAAACCTTTAAAATACTTGATTTGTTCGCGAAGATAGATACCTTCAGAAAATTTGGGAAAATATTAATTTGTTTATGTTTTAACTTTACTTACTGCTTGCTACATACATAACGTGATTTTTATGTTTCTGTCGCCTCGATTTATATCTTTCTGTTAACCAGATATAATGGCTTAATTATATAAGTTAAATTAATCCAACACTTGTGCCTTCCTTTAGCACTTCTGCGTTTGCTGTCTAAACCTCCAGATTATGAGATGTTTTATTGATATCTTCTTCTATGAGTTTTTAACCTGGAGACGTCTTAGTACGTCATTTCTGGATTTAAATCTGTTCTCATGTGTGACTTGAATTTCGTACCAGAATGTTCAGGTTTGGGTATGGTCGGGATAGGGTTCAAATGATTGATTTCATTCGCTTTTTTTCTCCATATTTATCCTTGGTAATCAAGATGATTCACTGACAGAGGAGATTCGACATAGGTACTTCAAATTCGAGATAAAAGTTCACTCATTTTCCGTAGTAATTAAATTATGTCAACAAGCTTGTACACAACAAACATTTTTATTTTGTTCATGAATTTAGCACTTTGCGTATGACATGTCCACCATAAATGTCTTTTTACTCAATTAGGTTTGGTACTGCATTGTTCTAATATTCCAATATAACTTTTTAATTACAACTTTTGACAATAAGAAGAAAGATGGACACAGTGTCCATCTTTCCCCATCCTCCCCTATCGGTTAATTTTCCATCAAAAACGTCAACGCTTAACTGAGTTTCATTAATGAATTACCATGGATGCTCTAGTTGTTCATTAATGAACAAAAATGAACCAAATTCTTTATTTACGACAACTGCGACGAACGAATTCGAAACGAATGGATGGAACAATTGCTCAGTAAATGAATAGAAACCGAATTGAAATTTTAAATTTCGCTCCCACACATTTTTTATTGAAAAGTCAATTGCTAAATAATGTTTTCCATTTTTACTGTAAATGCTTAACAATGGCTATCTTATCATTGACGGTGTTGTTGAGCCATCTGGTTGAAGTTTCAATAGCAAGTGCATGGTGAAAATGTTAATTAAAACAAATCCAACCATTATCTTAATTGCGCTAATGAACAGCCTTAGCGTTGTCAATTATCTACATCGTAAAGCACTTCCTGGTTACTTGCGCTTAAGATCCATGGAGGTATCGTTCCATTGCCTTTTTCTGTTGTTGTTGTCGTACTTTGAAGTGATTAATTAAAATGAAATCTCACCGAAATAAAATCCACTTTTAACAATCTCTGCAAACCTGAACTGCAGCAGGCAGTCTCTTATCACGACGGCCCCCTGGTCACCTGGAAAATGGTTTCGACCACCCGGTCAGGTGGATAATCAATGCGAAAATCGCGCGGCACCTTCAACGAATCTTTTTATCTGGAATTAATTGTGGTTTTTGGGTTGGATGGTGAAGCGCGGTGATGCGCGGAGAAGGTGCAGCGAACGAATTGAATATTACTTTGCGGCTTAATAGCTTGCAGTGCAAACCGCAGCTCCGTTCGTTCTTGGCGTCTTGGTTGCTGCTGCTAGTGTAAATTGCATCCTTTACTGATTATCTCGTTGCCGTAATCAAAGCTGAAGGTTACGAGAGTGTGTGTGTCTGTGTGCACCCATTACTTCAAGCGACATGGCGTATAAAATGCCTCATTTTACGGACCTGCAACTGACAGCATCCGGTTCACACTGGGGAAAGGTACCAGCATCTTCTATTCTCTTGAAATGTAAATGCTCTCGGAGTGGAAATTCATTAATATTTAAATGCCAGTTCCTTCTGCTGTCTTGATTTTCAAGACCACACTGCCGCTGTAAGGAGTTTTCCTGTTTATTGGCTCATTGGATCATTGGCTGTAGCGTTCTTTGCTTAAGCGCCAGACTGGCATCATTTTGTCATTCAATTGTTCAAGACTCTGTTAGAAAAAGAGACATTATAATGTCGCATTTGGATGCCAATACTCATCGCTTGGCAAGAGCCGGCAAGAATTTCAATCTTGCAGTGTTCATCACAGAGGTTATCGTAGTCGTTATGCATAAGAACACTTCATTCTTTACTGCCTAATGTCATACTCTAGTTCATCCCAAACTCTCATTGTTTTTCTTCGCTTCACGCAAATGCAATTATTTCGTTATTTTATTATTTTATTTAAATTTAGCATAACACTATTATTTTCCACTCTTTTCTATTCACAAAACAATTGTTTCGTTTTACGATGTAAACTTGGTTCGTAACTGCGTTTGTTGGGATGGAAAGAAGTGTTTGTTTTTATTGCGCTCTTGTTATGGTTGGAAGATTAATTCAATTGTGCTTAGCTGTTAATTGTATTTAATTAAAATCTTTTTAAATCATTTCCTTGGGGTGTGAAAATTTTTCGATAACGTGAGAATTAGTTAAGAAAAAATATCTAGCTTTTAACATATTCTTGTGTAATGTTCATGTTGTAGTACCGTGTTTTAAATCAATGATGCCTCATGTTCCAATGATTCTTTCAAATCGATTGAAATGGTTTGAAAACAAACATGTGCTTTAATTGAAGATGCCTGTTTCAAATGATCCCCTGGGTCTGTAGCACCATCTCCATTTAAGGTTAACCACTGAATTTACTTCAATCACTCGAAACATACAATCGGCCATAAAAAGGGTATACCCCCCTGTCTATCACGTTGCTCTAGGGAATGGTGAATGAGAACGTTATGGTTTTATTTCGTTGCTCTATTCAAAACAATCGTATCAGTAATAGGGCCCATGTCCATCGCGCAGCAGTACCTCTGCAGAAGACGGCCGGGTACACATTCAACCGTTACTGGGTTCGGTACCGAGCGGCGATGGTTCCTCAAATTTAATAATAAAATAAATGTACGTCGATCATTTTACCGGCCCGACTGACGGGACTCTTCTTCAATTGCGGTGTCATATCAAACCGCTGGATACCTCTTGAAGAACGCGGCTCACGCAGACACACGCACCGTACGCGTCGTCTAACTTCGACTCCATCCAAGGAGCAGACCCAAACGCTCTTACAACAACGCCTTCGCTCATCGTTTTGACATTCAATGCTTACGAGTAAATTATGTTTATTTATGTTTAAAACATACATTCACGCACTGGTCGCTCGGGCGGGTTCCGCTTTCCATTTCTCTCGGTTTGTCCCGCCGAGCCTTTTCGCGTCCATTCGCCTAGGTAGGTGGTGGTGGTGGACTGTTATAGGGGATTACGTTCCTTTCCTAGTTTGCTTCCCCCTTCTGGCCCAGTTGCATCGCTTGCGCTTTCCGTCAAAAAAGGCCATTAACCCTTTATTGCTTTATTTTTCTTGTTGCTTCGGGTTACACATTTCTCTATTTCAAACGTTCTATGGCTCTATTGTGTCCCGGCTACGTTGATTGAACCCGCCCGGGTGTATGTGTTTACATCCACCCACCCGATGTTGGGGAGGGTGGATGGGTTTGTCTGCTGCATGTGATACGTAATCGATTTTCTATTCCTTGGTCTTTTTTATTTGTCATTATTTATGTTGGGGAATAGGTAGGTAACAAGTGATGGTCCGTTCTTGCGTGTTGTAGGTAAATTGTACGTCTATCTCGATGCAAGTCGAATAAAATGGGGAAGCAATATTTATAATAGCTTAGAAATAGTAATAATTTTCTGCAATATAGCATTGAAGGCCAACAATAATTATTTTTGAGTTCTTGTGTTGTCCTCAATTCTTATAGAGATGGGAAGATTGATAGTTTTTGGAACCTATTGACAAAATCGCAGACCGTGTAACATCCATACCGCGTCTAGTCTTTCTAATTCAAGGCGGTACGGTGGCCGTGAGACTGCGGCACAGGTATTCGAAATGGCAGAACCTAAGTTCAAATCCCATTCGGACCGTTCCTCCCCGCAGTAAAGGATTTACAAGTACGTGATGTCAATAAGTGACGGAGAGAGTAAGTCGTCACGCCAAATAAGAAGTAGAAGAAGCAATATCAACAACAGAATTGAAGCTGTGTTGCATTTGGAATTAGAAAACAGAGTTATAATCAAGCAGAACGTATATTATTAAACTATATCTATATTCTCTACATCTCGTTGATATATAGAAGATATATAGAGAGAGTTTCATATCACGTTGATAAACACCTGATACCCTATGTTTTAACCTGATAACCTTTCTTAAAGGTGCCATGGAATTCAAGAAAGTTAATGGAAACTTCTAAAACTCCTTATCGTACTTCTGCGTACCGGCTTGACTCAGGAACCTTGTGAAAGGTAACGATTATTTCTTATAGGATTGAAGATGCATAGGTACGTACCGTCCTAGAATCCGTCCCGAACCAATGATGAAGGATTTCCACCATTTTCAAGAGCCAAGGGTTGTCGACAGCGAAACAAACTAAGGGCACGTCCAAAAGGGATACCCCGGTGGTATATATTGCCTTTTTGTGAAGAAAGCAGTTCTAACCGAATGGGAAAGAAATAGATGGTACCGGCTTACCGAAAGGCGTCATTAGGTTTTATGTGCCAATGTAGAAGCGAAGGTAAGATAACGGAAATAGATAGGGGCAAGTGAGCGTAAGGATGTTAAGGATAAGGTATTTTATTTCACGTATTTTCAGAATCCGGTCGTCCGTTGCGAACACCGGAGCGTAGCAATGGGCAAAACTACGCAGTGTCTCGTTTGGAGGTGTATGTGCGTAGAAAAAAAAACCCCCAAGGATCTTGTGCAGTGGAAGATCGTAGCACACACACACAGACAGACGGGTGATGATGAAAGATGGTACTCTTCAGATGGCTGAGAGAGACTCATCGTCATCGTGTCCAATGAAAGGTGGCTGTGCTTGAGCAGCGGCACCGTAACTTGAAGGATGCTGTCGGTATCCGGTGGTGGTAGCAGCGGTTACACCACGTACGTACCGGGAGACTCACCAATCCACTTAGGACAAAAATGTGGAAAAATTGTTCCCAAGATAAGGGTCACCACTCTTCATGCCATATGTGTGCTGTGTGTTCTTTATTGGAGAAGTAGTTAGTCCGCATTCGTGCTTTAGTTTTTCGTTTCCCATTCGTCGATAGTGAAAGGATAGAGGGACCGCTTCGTTCGAGCTAGCGAAAAAGGTAAAGGATGACTAGAACTGATCGTACCTCGGTCTTTGATCCACCGTTTATTCCGAGTGGCTTTTAGAACTGAGCAATGGTTAAAGATGTGGCGTTGGATGTGAGGTGCGATAGACAAAAGGAAGGAAATGTAAATGATATTCTCTTAGTTTAAGCCGATGCCTCAGGTATATACCGGCCTGAAGTGGAAAGGTGGAACGATAGACTGCTAGAGAGGGCAATTAAAATAAAGTTACTTAGTAAGGGATTCACCATACGGCTTAAGCGAAAATACTTCTCTGCCCTTATGGTGATTGTGGAAGCTTCCAGCATTGTTGGGCTGTTCATGAGATTGGTAAGTTCCTACCGGAACGTTGGAAGAAAAGCTCATTTCACTTCGATTTACGACACACGGAACGCTGGATGGTGCCTGTAATAAGAGTGTATAACCCATGTGGATTTTTATGGCGACGCTTATGACCGTAAGTGTCCAGAACAGTTACTTATGCGTGATGATGGAGTTTTTTTATTTTACACGTCTTACAGATACATGCGACCCGACCATGCTCGAGTGCATCTATCTGATGAAAATTTACTTGATGGCAATGGTCTGCGTTAAGCAGCTTTAGCCTTCGTGATGGTGCTCCTTAAAACTGTCACCGTCGGATGTTGAGTAATGTACCCTTCAGAACCTTGCAGCCAACTTTAAGCCCAACAGGTTTGGAGAACAAGACATGCGCTTGTCTTGAAAATCCATTAATTTTTCGTTAACATTTCCACCGCGTCTATAGCGTTCGGATCCTTATGCGTTTCAAGATTCGAGAGTGTGATTGATGGAGTCACAGGTGCTGGAATTTACTGGCGTTAGAGCAGGCCACACCAATCGGATGTGGCACTCATAAGCAACACAGGCCTCCGACGACCGCACGACCATTTCGTTCGAATCGTTTTGTGTGGCGTCTGGACTATCACTTCCTGGAAGCTTTGAAATCTTCCCGCCCGGAAAGTCGAAATCACCTTAAAAATGAAACACAAACACACTTCAGAGATCATTTTCGTAGGGCTGCCCAAGAGAACATCAAAAACACAAAAAAGGACTGCAAACAAAGTGTGGCGACCCTTGGATTGGTTTTGCTGGTTTTTGGCATTACGCCCCTCCCGGCTATTTACGGTGGTTGTTCCAACCTTCTGTCGACTCTCTAGAATTTAGGCTTCGTCTTTTATTGAAGTCTACTGTTTATTTTTTGTTGTCGTTTTAAAATTCCCTTCCGGATAGATGGGATGCCCGGAGACCAGAACGCGCTTGGGGGAGAAAGGGTCGTTAAGGAAATCTAATTTCCCAGTGGATGGTAAAAACAAAGGAGAGCACAAAATGAATGAAGTAGCGGAAAAAAAATTGAATGCAAACATTCGTTGTTGATTCAATTTAACGCCAATTTGAAGGATAAAACCGTTTTTCGCTCAGGATGTTGGTTTTTGTCCTTTGTGAGTACAGGTAGATATTAAGTGTCGTCCCCGGTAAGGGAAACTTGGGTTTATTTGGTTTTTGTGGTAGTTGGGTGTTCGAACCATCCATAAAGCTGGTTTATTCTTCGTGAGTATTTTTTTGTTTTGGTTCTTTTGATGTATTTTGTTTGGTTCTATCGTAAAATCATCTTCAATTTAAGATAAGCTCTGTTTACTTAATATCTCTAGACACGTGACTTGTTATGTAGCTGTGTTTTACAAATAGAAATATGTAATGTATTTCTATGTATCGTCTCAATTAATTTCATTTTAATACTTCAGTGTAAATTTGAAAGTTTTATTTGAATTATTTATTGATAATTGACATTGAATTAGAACTAAAGTAACTAACATAAACGCAATAGAAAAATAATCTGTCAAAAGAACTACTAGAATATCTCTAGTATTCTTTTTCTATGAACATCACGAATGAATGACGACATTTTTTTGGTCATATCAACTCTCAATATCATATTTTTTGTTTATTGGAGTCTATCGCTCATATGAAATATTTGCTCGCTATTGTCAGAAATAAAATTTAATATATTAAGGTGTGCGTTCTCCCTGAAAACCAGTGCGTACAAATTTATTCAAACCGATGAGTCTTGGTAATAAAATTTTATTACTTTCTTACTTCTGTCATTCAACAATAATGATGCACAAGCCTCGCCTTATTCTCTTCTTCCTCATCTTGTGTTCGTTATGAAATGACACGAAGCGAGAATAAGGGGTTAAAATAATGAAGAATTTTATGATATAAAATTAAAGAATATAACTCATCTTAAAATGCTAAGCCTCGCGGAACCATGTGTGGAGGAATCTAATGTGTTATTAAAAATCAATTATATTCTCAACGGGAAGTCGATGTTGTGGAGAAGAAGGCTCCTTTGCCAAGTCAGGGTGGTAGTAATTTCAAATGAAAAAGTTAAATCACAGGTTTTAAAACATTTTTTTTTCACTCCGAAACAAACGACATCGATCCCGGGAGAACGATCAGATGTGTCGTAGTAATTCATGAAAAAGTGGCGTTTATGAAGATTCTTTCGCACCTTCTTTTTAGGTCGGAGGCGGTTTTAGGGTGATATGCCGCCCCATTGCCAAAGAAAAGACCCCAAGAAGGAGGTACGACCTCTAATCGGCATGTTTCGCTGGTAGCCAGCCGACGATTGGAGAGCGGGTTTGAACGATCCCGCTACAAGTTGGTAGGAAATTTATGCGATTGTTTATTAAAACGTACCCCACGGTCACATTTAAAGCGAGAGAATCGGTCGTTATTCGTGTTTCCCGTCCAATATGGCATGGGTAGGGTAGAATAAACTGAATCGTTTTTCTTTCGGTTTGGTGTGAATTCGGTACGCGGCGATGGTGACGGTTTAAGACTCCGTCTTTCGTCTTTCTGTGTATGCGTATGGATGTGGTGGACCGGCACCAGCATCGTCAATGAAATCGTCTTCTCAACGCTGGTTAGAACCATTAAAAATAATCGGTGGCAGCGTTACCATATGTTTCCGCTCGCCGGACTGGGTAGACTGTAAAAGGAACGCTCAAAATGAAATGAGAAATGTAAAGGAAAGGCATCGATGCAGATGTATACGAAGGGAAACGAAGACACAGTTTAAACAAGATTCGGTCGTCCCGGAACGCCTGCCAACGATGGGCAACCCATTTTCGGGTTGGGACTCTCTTGAAGTTACACAAGTGTGTGAGCACAACGGTTTGTGGTCAAGATAAAGGAAACGATTTTTCTTCGACCATGTTTAAGTCGTCCAACCTAACCTAACTCCTACCACGCTCTATATCATGAGGATATATTAAAAATGTGTTTTTGTGTATTTATCGCAAAAAAATCGAAACATATTGCCCAACAACAATGTAGTGTTGCAAATTTTACACCACTGTAACTAATGAAACATTCATGAGACAAGCAAAATTGAAGTGCCCGGTTTAAATACCAACCGAAAATAAAACCACGCACCCTGTTTGTGTCTCTCTGACCGTGAAATGATAATCCTTTTGTGGTGTTATTTTCGACTTTGACTTTGACGAGCGAACTTCACAGCTGTGAAATGAAGCAGCGTACCGAAGATGTTTGGAAAAGGCAGCGTTTTCACATCGGCCAGAGAATGAGGCATATGGTTAATTTTGGTTTTCAGAAGGATACGTGTGTTATTCTCAATTTTTGGACGGTTCCATCACTTGGACAGACGTTAATGGTGGGATTTTTCAGAATTAGAATTTTGTAGAATATCGGTGAAGGGGTTTCAGTGCTCTTAAAGGAAGATTTTGTTTCATTTGGGGAGTTCCGTAGAATTGGCTTTAATATTGAACAGTTTTATTATATTTGCATGAACAATTCTTCTCCAAAAAATGCGTCTAACTGATGTTAGCACCTTGGCAATGGGAAACGAAGAGAATTCGAAGATATTCTTATTAGTCTTCGAACAGGCAGACTGCTTATACTGTTGTGGTTAACTTCAAGTCATCAAAGCCAGAAATGGCATGCCCAGACCTCTCGAGGTTGTAGAGCCTCAGATCCTAGACAGAAGGTCCTTTATGAAGATTTATTACTGGGAGTCGTTGAAACCTCATTACCTAGGTGAAGATGCCTATTTATAAATAAATCCATCTTGTCAAATTAATAGTGATTAGATGGTATAAGACAATTATTAGATATATTCAAAAATAAGAAGATATCTTAGATTCCAAGGTAATTTTGGAGAAGGCGATGTCTAAGTTTTTTTAGTACTTCCAAGTCCCCGGATATAATGTGGTCGGAACAACTTTTGAAACTTATTTACATGGAAGAAGATGTCTTTAACTCTATCCATCTTATCCAACACAAATACCAATTAGACGGAAGATATTAGAGTTTTTGAGAAATTTTGATGATTCCATACTATATCCGGTGTAGACGAAGTGCCTCAAAATGTTCAAATTCTTAATTACTACGAGTTAAACTAACTCAATATGTGTATTCTGGTTGTTACAATTCGGAACTCGCACAAAACCTTGCTAAATTCTGTTGCTAATGTCTGTTTTTTGTGAATGCATATCTGCATCCTGCTATCGAAGTATTGGAGCAAAGCGAAAAAACGTGTGTTCTAGCAAATGTAATATATGAACGAGTCGTGATACATAAATTTTGCGAAATTATTCAGTATGCAGAACGAAATTGGCACCAACCCTCGTGCGCACTGTATGCGAAAAAAGAAGGTGGCAACATTCATAAGCCCCAGAGGGAATGATCTAGCTTTGGCTGGGTAGTAGCAGTATGGGTACGGTCGAGTTCGCGCAACCTTTGCTGATATGGGTAGCTTCCAACACTCGACTCGCTGTGTACGCGTCCGAAAACGCTGCGGGGTGAAATTCTGTCGATGGTGGCACCCGGGTGCTGTATTCGCTGTCGCGATCTCCCGCACAATCTAAACTTTAGCATTTAAGCAACGGTTGGCAATTGTAAAATCTCTCCGTTGCTGTGAGTGTGTTTCCTTATTGGTAAAATGCAACTTACGCCTGGAAGCTCTGATTGGCCTTTGCGTGTTTGATCTTTAACGGGGTGCGCAAGCTCACGACTTTATTTACAATCATTCGGATAGAATTCGTTTGAATTTCGACTCCACTATCTTGCGCGAGCGTTGCAAATTATTAGTTTGGCGGGTGGTGTTGTGGCAAAGCAAACAAATGCAGATTCAAACCCGCGTAACGCTTTGTAATGAAATGCCTGATGTGAAATTCAATAATGCAAATAGTTCTTTCTGTAAGGATGAATATTTCATATGATAAACTGAACCACTTGAGAAGTTATGGCATGATAATTATACTGTGGAACGATATAATGAATCTAAAACTCCCACTTTCAATGGAAAGAATGTGTACAAGACTCGAAAACGTATGATTTACATGTCTAAACACCATAAACATACTGATCTCGTTTTTATTTTCATCTTCCATTTCAGAGTTCCTGTTAAATCTTCTACCGCGCGGTGTCGGCAAGCAAAAGGATTTACTCAGAAAAGAGAATAGCAGGGAACAAACTTGTGTAAATAGGAGGAAATAATTGGTAAACAAATTCGTTACCCTGTCACGCATCTTTTCCCGTCTTCCTTGTACACATGCGTCTTACGAAAGCGTTTCCCAAAGTAAAACATAACGAAACTCCAAACCAACAAAGCCTTCTAAGGTCCAATTAGAGTGCAAGAGACCACAGGTTTGAGGTTTGACTTGCTGGTCTGGAATGGCTGCTGTTGAGGTGTCGAATTCAGCACACACACATTCAACACTTTCCTGCCAAGGCAACAATGTTTTGCGGGGTCGTCTTTTGATGTGAGTGTTTGATGCTGGAAGATGAGAACGCAAGGATACGGGACGCAATATTTTCAAACCATCCGCTAGGACACGTTTTCGTTGGTTGTTCCAAAGGCGTAAAAATATGATAATGATGAGTTAGAATCACTAACGACTCGAAACCGCACAACACAACGAAGCGTAAGGCAGCAAAAGATACAATGAAAAATATTTAACACTAATGTTGCAGGTGAAGCACGCTTGTGTAAGACTGCGTGTGACGTGTTTTATGTTGTGAAAAGAAGGTGTTAAGTATGGTGCTATTAAGCAAAGAGGAAAAAGGTAGTGTGAAAAAGTGCTATTCCATTGGAAATGGAAAGTGTTTAGTGTTGTGAAGATAATTGCCGGAAATCGATGATGAAAAAATATTGAAACGAAAAGTGAGATCGTGTGCTTAGCTTGTGCGTGGGAGTGTGTTTGGAGCAGCAAAGTGGGTGTGCATAAATGTGCTTCGTATAAAGAAAAGTTGAAATATTTGCAAGGGTCTGTTGTTGGGTGGAATTAAAGATTCCACTAATCACAAATATGGATTACCTGGTGCTAGTAACGACGCTTATAGCACTGTTCGCAAGCCCAACGATACAAGGTAAGTTGTAGTTTTAAGTTATTACATTGTAGAATCAATAAAATATTTGGTTTGGTTGGAGGACTTAAACTCCTAATGTTCATATGCAAGAATTTTAAAATAGTTTTAATGAAGCTCTGACTGACCGTTGAACTCTCCAAATCATGCTATGAAATTACAAAAGCATCACCTGCATCGCAATGTCGGCGCATGATATTGCAGTTCGTGCAGATAGGGTAAAATATCGAATGCCCATTCATTCGTTAATTTTGTTAGTGTTCATTTTGACAGAACTGCGCTATGAAAGACTGGGCACTTCAAATTAAGTGTATAAATTTTTAGATTGCTTTTGAAATCGATAACACATATCACTATTCTAATGAGAATTTTTGTTGCCGTTGTGTCATCTGATGTGTTAAAAAATAATAAAATTCCTAACACTTTTTAGACATTGATTAGGTCATGAAAAGTGTCATAAATGCTATTTTGATTACTTAGGTCGGGCCCAAGAATTGATCATTTTTATGGGGTTTTAAATTGGCATAGCACTTAGAATTAAGCATAACTTGGAAGCTAGTTTTTTTTACCATATAGTGAATCTCTGAATTGTTTTAACTCGATCAATATGTAATATTTATATAGTCGCATGTATAAATATTAGTTTTTTGTTTAACAATAGACGATGTATTAATTTTTCTTGTCTATAATTATTAATGATATTGTTTCTCAAAAAATCTTTTCTACCGAAATACCTATCATGCTTATAGTTGTCATAGTTAATAAAGGATTTTTTTTTTATGTATATTTTTTAAATTTTCCTGAAAAAGTCAATATTAAAAAAATCAAATGGATTACACTTCATTTGTCACACACTACTGTGTGTTTTAGCCAATAAAGCAGAAACCAATATGGCCGCTGACAATGACAAAGTATTTGAGGAAATCCGCGATGGGATATTAAGACTTATGACAAGCGACAATTTTGAGGAAATTTGAGTGATTGAGATTGCCGTGGCCCGGAGGCTATCACAACTCTTTTGAGAGGCGCTGCGGTCGCAAATTTGAACTTGTATGACTTATTAGCCGGCAAAGAGATTCGAATCGAAAAGAGTTTTGACAACTGTTTCGAGATTCGAATCGCAGCGCATTTAAACAACTCTTTTGGAAGTCGCTTCAATTAATTTTTGTTCACACAACACTAGTCCC
>AXCM01006140.1:0-19852 GCA_000473375.1 Anopheles culicifacies
TGTTTTCTCCATCTGTTTTGCTTTGCTTGCTATTTTCATTTCCTTGCCTTTTAGTTGATGATTTTGGAATCGTTAGATTAAATGTTCTTTTTTTTTGTTTTTTTTTTGCTTCTTTTCCTTTTTAAAGTTGAGAGATGATGTAAGAGGGTTCGTTAGTTTTTTTTTCTCTTCCTGTTCCCTGTTTCTTATTTCCTTCTTTTAAAGCACAGTTTTACTAGTTTCTAGTTCCGCTTGCCGATTCGTGGTTGCTTCCTTCCTTTGTTTTATTATTCTTTGTTGTTTTAAATCTTTTGTAATCTTGAGGGCACACTGGCACAAGTCGGACACCGGACACCGCTGCCGAACCGTACCGTCGGGAAGGCGAAATTGGTTTGGGAAAACAGCATCAGCCCTTGAACCGAGACAGGGTCCCCGATGCAGGCGGCACATATCCTTTTCGCCGTACGCGCTACTTGTGTGTTGGTAGTTCGCGCATGCGTATGAGGCATTCCTGTTCAAGTTTTGGACTTTTTTTTCTCTCTCTCTCTCTCACCCACCCTTTCCCTCTGTTTGGGCGAGCACCATATCAATCGATGATGGTTTGTGGCGAAAAACGTAGCAAATACGGGTGGGAGACATTTTTCTTCCCTCGCCTGGTGTATGCAGGGAATGGGAATATTTGGTTGTGGATGTGTATGTACCGATGGGATGGGTGTATTAGCTATTCGAACAGACTAATTCTCACATATTGTTGCTCCAAAGTTACAATCATTGAAGCTTGCACGTTTGGTGTACGCAATCTGTATCGATCGATGCAATTCTATCATTGAAAAGTGCTACCCATGCTAATGTAAGGGGGAAAAAATGTTAAATATATTACTTGATGTTACTTTATTTAATTCCAAAGAGTTATTATTATTTACTTAATTTAATTTTATGCAAAAAATGTGTTCAGACTAAAGAAATAGTAAAGGAACAGTCCTGTTTAACAGTTGAACGTAACGGTTCATTTAAATCGAATCCAACCGTCATTTCAAATGATTTAGGCTGCGTACTGGAACTCAGCACGTTTGTTCCGTTATATACTGAATTTAAAGAGGAAATATAGTACCAATTGCTGTACTTGCTGCTCTAGTCGAACAGTCGAATCCACTTCAACTTTCCTTTTTTATCATATTTATTTAAATCGGTAAATATCGGGTATTTAACTTTGACTATTTAAGTGGGTGATTGTTCCTGAAGGTATGCGAAATGCGGTTGCCTGTCGATGGATGTGATAATATAGAAGACCGCAGGATGATTCGAATTAAACTATATCGTAATAAACGTCTCTTAATATCGTAATATCTAAAACAAACATAAGATTGCATACTTTTAGGCGTTCACCTTCCTATGATGCATAAAACAAACCACCATTAAACTTATATGCAACCATATTTAGCTCGTCCTGTATAAATCGAACGTATGACGAGTTTGGCCGAATCGAAGAGCCATCCTTGCTGGTGATGATTTCCCCATCGGTGAGGTTAGTTTGCCATACACGTACGCAACCTAACTCCCGCACACACCAGAGCGCGGTCCCATGGACCATTTTTGATTGAACAGAGTTTTGGGCGCATTGAACCGTCGGGTCCTTGGAGGGATACAGGTAGTGCAGGTACATGGGAACATGGTATTGGTGTGTGTCTGTGTGTGTGTGTGTAACAGCCCCAAAAACGTGAGGAAGTTAAGAAAATATTCCATCTCTTTGCGTAAAGCTGGCTAGAGACGTAGGAAAACGATTAAGTATGTTAGGTTTAGAAGTCTAATTTTATTGAAGAATCTTTTAAAGCAACATCGACGATGGGGAGCAACCACACTCAGCCATAATCACAAACTGGTATAACGAGCATGTGCACAGGATCGTAAAGTCCTTCTTAACACACAAGGCTCCCCATAAAACGCTCCAGACCGGTCGTTTACAGTGGACTATTGGAAGCTAGAAATTGAAAGTGTATTACCGGACGTTATAAATCAATGTTACTCGACAAGTTTATTTTAATTATTTTATTTATTGCTTCTTATGCACGTAGTAAAAACAAAGAACAAGATCCATACAACACACACCTTCTGTAAGGGTAGTACTACCTGCTTGTAGGATTTTTTGTGGTTTGGTTTCATTTTTTTTCTCTTGCTCCATTTTGGCCCTTGATAACACTATTCCTGCCTGCCTACGTCATATACGGCACCCACCGCTTGGAATGAAACAGCCAGCATATGATCCTGCGCTGAATGGCGCATTTTGCTTTGGGAGTCTTTGTAATGAGTCTTTTTCTGTCCTCTATTTCGTACCAGCATTCTATAACCTTCTCCACCAGCAATCGAGTATCTGAGGCGAGAATTCGTGGATAACATTTCTCGACGGGTTATAAACGAATAATGTACGGATGGTAAAAGTAGTACGCTATTGCAGTGGTCTAGAGCCATTGGTGCTGGTGTGGGCGTGATGACGCGAACCTATCTAAGGACAGCCTGCTGTCTCTGTTATGTTCGGTGTGAGCAGCCATGTGCACAACCATATCACGCTTTGGTTTAGTTGGTAAAGCGCAGCGCCAAAAACTCCTCTTTCCTTCGACGATACTCGAGGAAGCGTGTTGCACCGAATCTGCGAAGTAGGTAGAAGACGTTGTTAGTACATCGCTACGAATGACGATTCGGGGTCCCGTGCGGGAACTTACTGCACAAAGTCGAAATCGATGGTTGAGTGTTCCGCCTGTATGAGCGCCCATATCGCCCAGAGGAAATGGGATGCGAGTGCGTACTGGTTCACCTGCACGTACAGCCGCTGTACGGCGCTGTCCGTTACCGGCACCGACTCACCGAGATACTCTTGGAGATACACGCGCAGCCAGCGTAGTTGAAAGTCAAGCGTTGGGTAACGCCCATAGTCAATGTCGTCAATGCCGGCGAACTCGGTAAAGTGATTGCCAATGTCAAACGCTTGATGGTTTGGGGCGGCATACTCGTAGTCGATGAAGGTGACGCGCGATCGTACCTCGTCGTAGATCACGTTCCCGAGCAGCAGATCGTTATGGCAAAAGACGACCGGGCTGTCCGTTTCGAGCAACCGTGCGTACATCGCATCAAACTCATCCCGTAGCTCCGAAACACTGGGAAATACCTTCCATACGCTGCAAAGACAATGATTGGAGCATAAGATATAATGTGCAATAAGAATCTTCTTTCCTAGCAGTCGTACCGTTCGTCCTTCAGCGAGTCGGTAAAGCGATTAGGAACGAGTCGTAGAAATTGGTCCAGCTTAGCCGGTAGCGCGGGTTCGTTGCCGGCATTTGGGTCATCCGGCCGTACCTTGTGCATCTGGGCCATCCGGCGAGCAACCAGTGGCCAGACGGCATCGGACTGACATGTGTCCGGTGTCAGCGTCACACCCGGCACATACTCGTACGCGAGACCATTGGTAAAGGTGGCGTACAGGGCAGGTGCATAACCGTAACGATGCAACAGCTGGATGTTTTCCGTTTCCTTCCGTCGGTCGATTAGCAGATCCGTCTTGTTGCCATACACCCGGATCAACACCACGTCCTCAGGTTCGGGTGTACCCTTACTGTCATCGCTTTCGCTTGGTTGTTTAAAACACCCGACTAGCTTGTTGGTGATACCATCGGTAAACAGCTACAAAAGAGTAAGGGACGTTAAGATTACAAAGAAGTGTACATTGTGAACGCGAAGAATAATTCATATAATGGCCAAATCACCCCTTTTTTATTGGACGTACAATGCCACAACGGCTGAGAGATACTACAGCAGCCTATCAGGATGTGGTTCTACTTGAGCATATTAAGCTTCATTATCACCATTATTGTCACTTATCGGATGGGTCAGCTGAAAGTGATAGATGTGAGCTGTGGTTCGTTACCACCAGCAGCATCAATTCAAGCCAGAACTCCGATGCTTGTTCGTTCGCAAGTACCTGCATTAAGTTGGTTTAGCGTACAAATATATGCACTACACACAGTGTACAAATGGTACACTGCCGATAAGCGACCAGTCGCCGTTGGTGGGGGCTGGGAGGTGGGAGAGGAGACCTTTCAGCGAGCAATCAGGTAAACGTGCTGTGACAGTACTCTACCAACCAGACACGTCCAGGTATCAGGTAGCGATAAGCTAATACTAGTTTAATGATTCATTAGTCTAAGGGCTAGACGTTAGATGAGGTAATAATGAGGCTTCTACAGTGATGCCACAGCAGACCCTACACGGTGTATACACATTCCGTACTGCATGTGAAGCGTAACGAGCGCAAGGTTGTACACTGGTCATCTAACAGAACAAGCACAAGGTATGTCTGTGGCAGATGACGATAAAAGAAATCCAAACGTTTTTCATTTAGTAACGATGGCCTGACGTGTCTTTACCGGTTGTTTGCAAGACATATTCACGCATTATCGATAGCGTGAGGAAGGAGGGATTGTTGTGATGGTTGTATAGCATTATTTCGCAACATCTCGAACCATCTGTGATGCTGCGATACAAGATGTTGGCGATTACTAGCAAACAGTGGAAAGAGCTAGGATTGTAATAAACCATAAAATGGGCACAAAGGCAGACGAAGTTTGGCGGTTCGGGTGCCGTACTCTTCACTGACCTTAAATCGCACGTTGTCGTGACACCAGTCCGGTCTGATAACCTTCAGTATCTCGGTGGCTCCTTCGATGACCGCCTGCTCCCTGACGACCAGCGACAGCTGTTGGACACCGTTGGTGCAGTCCATACTGGGATCTCTCTTTCTCTCCTCTCTCACTCTCGCACACACAATCTCTCCGTTTTGGGCACGTTGTGCAATATGCACCAGCTCTCCAGCACGCTCTCTGCAATAGTCTGGCGAGTCGAAATAGTGCGCTTGCTCAGTAACGGCGCACCGGGGATCCTTCAAAATCGATGCACCGTGCTGGGGGTTTCCTGCGTTATTTTGGCACACATCCAGAACAGAAACCGGGCGTTGCGAAGTTGCTGCTGACAGGCGAATTCCCACCAAGGCAGAGATGCGTTCCCACGACTCTGGATGTGGCTTGTGGATTGGAGAAAACTGTTTGCTGAGTTGATCGTGTGTTTTGGGCTAAGAATATTCCTTCCTCCTGCTTTGGTCCTTTGGTTGAGTACAAACACAAATCAAAACAACACTCGTTTGACAGGTACAACACAACAGTGAGCTTTACATCTCCAAGCGTGTGTCTCTTCTCTACTCTTTCCGTGCGTGCAGTTTGCTAACAAGTTGTGCAAATTGCGTATGGTTTTGTTGCTTCTTGTACTTGTCTATCCACACAACGCAACGGAGTTTTGCACAGCGGTTTAACGGCAAGTTGATTGCGCGCGTATGCAGCAATCACAGTGTAGGGCAGCACGTAGACTAAGCACGGCACATCCGACCGCAACCATCATGCCAGTCGTACTTGAAAGGTCTGTCCCCCTTCCCTTTCGGTCGACCAACCCAACCGATAGCCTTTCGTTTAGCCGACACACGCACACACACACATGTCGGTGGTGAGTGCGTGCGTGTGCTGTTGATATGGCTCTGCGTTGCTGCTGTGGCGTAGCGTTGCTGCTGCTGGCAATCATATCACCCGAGTACGAGTTCGATCACTGTTAAGTTAGGGCCGTATTTAGAAACAGAGAGAAAACACGTTTGAGAGTCACTGGAGATGAATGGGAATTCTCTCATGTGCAATTCTGTACCTTTTTCCTCTCTCTTCTTCTCTCTTTCTCTCCCTCTCTCTCTCTCTCTCTCTCTCTATCACCGTAGTTGTATAGCAGTACGTTATTTTATCTCCGGGAAGTGAACAAAATTTGGGGTAATTCTATCAAAGGGTTATCCCCAAATGTTATGCACTTTAACTATTCGTATAAATGTTTTATAATTCTGTGGTCAAAAATTAAATATATTAAACACGAATTAAGTAAAGTTTATCGTTTATTTGGAAAACCCTTTGCAACTAACTTTGTTTAACCGGTTCTCTGCCTAATGGTTTTAGTCATTAGGGCTTTCACGGTTTTATGAAGCAAGTGTTTTGGTTCCCTAACAGAAAGTCTGATGGTTGTTAAAGTGAAGTATTTATTAGCAGCGTGCTTTAAAATACTTAAATTTAAAGTTTCACTATCACGCTTCATTAACGTCAGAGACTAGAGAGCGTTGACAAGTCGTGAATAAAACTCGTGTAGCCGGATGAACATTTAAAGAATTAGAACGAAATCTCTAAAAGCACAACGAATATTTTGATGCGTAACGCGCTAATTCCAAAATCTTCAGGAACTCGCTCAGATCTTTCTCATCCATCAAATACTTAACGCATCGCATTGTGCCAATATTCGACGACATTGCGTTTCTTCCTGGGTTAACACAAGACAATAAGTAGATTGTCTTGACAGGTGAGCCATTTGCTCAGGTGCGTTATCGATGAGATGCGTTCAGTGTGCCCGCATTGTACAGACACAAAAGTTCCAACCTAAGGTAACGTGGAATTCGAATGTTCGCTATTCAAATGCAAGATCCTGTACGGTGTGGTAGCACTGGGCAAACGCTGGCAACGTGTACGGCTGATAAGTCGACTAGCGGTGGTTTGATAGTGACCATTAGCGGCCAATTTACTCTACATCTTCGGGGCATGCCGTCCCGAAAGGGTGGAAAAAGCCAAACACTGCTGTTGTTAGGAGCGGTAATCGTCCGATCTTGATACACCCGGGACACTGATAGGGGCGGGCCCGTGTATGATTTAACATGATTGAGCGTACGGCTAATACATTTCAATTAGGTAAATGATAGTGGATGCTGCAACCGTTTACGTGTGCTCACTTATCTAACGATGGAATATTGTGTTCTGTGCTTCGGAATGCGTATAGCATTAGGTCACCATTGTGAGGAGCCCGCTGTTGTGAGTGGTGGTTTTCTTTTTATTTTGTACAAGATTATTTGTCTTCCATGAAATGTGCTACTCTTGCGATCTTAAAGCATTGTATTCATCACAAAAAACACATATTACAGCGATATTTTTTTGAAACAGCGTGTTCTACAGTGGCGCCATCTCTTGGTACATCGAAGCCGCGAACCAACTGACTCTACAGAACCTTACAAATGTTCGGATGCCATGTTAGCGCTCTAAATAAAAATCAGCAACGGTATATGACACAATGATTTAATTTATTATTAATTTAATTTATTTAGTTTTCCTGTTTGCTCTTAACATGCTACGCTTCAGTGGTGTATGACACTTGGCAATGTAAAACACTAGACGCTAGACCTACGGAATATTCTTATGCTTGCGGTAAAACCGGCTGCTATCCACCTGGCCCATTCATTGCGCTCCTGTAGAACGAACCTGTAAAGGTACGATCAAGATGCAGCGACGGTTGCCAAGAGTGGTCTAGTGCCGTCTGGTGGAGCATGCTCATTTCCGGTTCACCCGGTTCACCATCTGTAAAGATGATTACAAACAAACACACACTCCATCCAGCAAAACCCAACAAGCTAGTAGCTCTTTGCCGCTATATTTACAAAAGAGCCAACTATTCGGGGAAATGCACTTTTCTTCTTCCTTTGTACGACAAATTTCTTTTCTAAACAAGAAAAATAAAATCTGTTTATTACTACGGCTAGAGGCGTAGAGGGATCAACTAAGACGACGAAAAAAAATTCCTAATATAAAAAAAATACCTAAGAAAGCCCTATCACAAGAGAAAACCATATATCCCGGCCAGTTGTGGTCGGAGCAATGCGTTGTGGGTGAATTGGTTTTTGGGTACGATCGTAGAAATCGGCCCAATACACCCAAAAAGGTATATGATGTACAGGGGAGGCACAAGAAAAAGTACATCGTCATCGTCAGTAAGTTGATGATGAGTATGGTTGGTGTGTCTGTGTGAGCATAAGGGTTGAGTCGCTGCACCAATTGAGAGCTACTATAATTGAGAAACTTTTTCTGGTATGTGCTATTTGGGAGGTGATGGATCTTTACTGCCTTCTAGCGAAATACACAGCCCAACATAAGCAGCCTATTGGTGACTCGTATAAATCAAACAATTCACTACTCTACGCTGATGTTGAAGGTTGGATAGTGTTCAGGATACGCACTACATATATAAATACAGGAAAGAGAAATCCCTATCTTACCATCCTAGTAAATGCACGTTAACAGGCATCTCCTTACATTTCTGGCTACTTCCCGTAGGCAATAAGACGGTTGACATTCGTTCGCCATCATGCACTAGTGCTACGTTTGGACCACAACAAAGTTGGTGGTTTTCAAAAACAGAACAGAAAAACAATAGGATAGAGAAAACAAAACAATCATGCTGCCGTCACGGGAGTGCCTGGGGAGAGTTTGGTGGTACACCTTGTTTGTGTACACCTTTGGCGCTTACTAATGGTGTACTACTCCTAATCAGCTATCCTAGACTACCGCGTATCGTTACCAAGCTTAGCAAGGAATTGAGCTTTTTACCTTTCACTTTCTCTCTCTCTCTCTTACGCACACGTCGCTATCACAAGTAATTTTGCAGACATTGAATCTAACAAACGGAGACAGAGTCCTACGCTCATCGTTAGCAGGTTTGACCTGATTTACTAGGCGCTTGGAAGAACTGTTGGAAATGGATCATTGGAAAGACACAAGAAAGCAGCTGGATCTCATTAAGTTGCGGCTAAAACGAGATGGTGGAAAAATTCTGTCCATGTGTGTCCCTATGTTTACGCATGAGAGAGACTTAACGAGTAAATCTACAGCAAGACATAGTTATGTACAGAGAGGATGTTGTGTAGTGTAGCAGCGAATGGAATGTTTCGAGCTTTGAGCATAGACATTTTGTTTTTAGTAGGAGTGGGAGCAAAAGGAAGGGAAAGGGATTGGAAGTAGGGTTGGGCACACCTGCTGCTATACTACTGGCTTGAGGTTGCTTGTTGTGGTGAACAAGACGCCACAAGCTACGACGGAACGAGGCACCGTATGAAGACACGTTAGTCTATAACGTAGGCCCACGGATGTTCCAGCTTGCCGTACTGGATGTCGGTGAGCGTGTTGTACAACCGCCGGTACACCGGATTGTCGTGGCTTTCCGTTGGCACGTAGATGTCTTCGCCCATGTAGGAGATTTGCTCGATCGGGCTGATAACCGCTGCCGTACCAGCGCCAAACAGCTCTAGCAGCTAAAGGGTGAGATAGTAAGCGTAACACAAACAATTAGTTTAACCAACGACTCGGCATGCACGTAAGCAAACAGGCCCACTTACCCGTCCCTCTTTCGAAAGCTTCTTGATTTCGGGCATGGTGAACTTTTGTTCGCGGACCGAAAATTCGCCCCACTGGTGGCAGAGACGGATGATGGAGTCGCGCGTGATACCGGGCAAGATGAGACCGTTTAGTGGTGGTGTTAGCAGTTCACGCTCTATAGTTGGAAGGAAAGATGATGAGACAAAAGGGAATAATGGAATGAAGTATATTTACAAAAATCGTCAGAGGGCAAGACGTACCTCCGTTCTCCTTCATGTACAGCATGAAGATGTTCATGACGCCAACTTCCGTCAGCTGATGGTCATCGCCGTACAGCCATAGTACCTGATGGCAGCCGTTTCGCAATGCTTCCTGCTGTACGTGGATCGTAGGTCCGTAGTTGGAACCAACCTTACGGTCACCGACACCACCGGGCCAGGCACGCGTGTACTTGGGCTCTGCGTACAGCTTCAATCCCTTTGCGCCCGGCTTAAAGTAGGGTCCGACAGGCGAAAGGATGGTGTACAGTAGTGCAGAGTCAGACGATGCAACACCTAGCGTGGGCTGTAAGGCGGATAGGGAGAGAGAGAGAGAGAAGACAAATACGATAAACAAGACATTCAAGACATAGCATTTCTCCAGGATAAACGTACCTCAATGCCGATCAAGGTTGGGCGGATGTACAGACTGGCAGATTCCGTATGCGGTACCCACTCGGAATCGATCATGACCAACCGGGCCATTGCTTTGATCAGTTCCTCACCTTCGAACGTGGGCAAACCAGATCGGTAAGCGGTCACGTTCATGCGCGCCATATTCATTTCCGGTCGGAAGAGACGAATCTTTCCGTCGTAGCCACGGTAAGCCTTCATGCCTTCGAACAGCTGAAAACGAAAGTGTTGTTTAATATCAACCGCTACACAGGGTGAGGCGCGGCCTGTCAGCTTACCTCAATGGCGTAGTGGAACACTTTAGCTGCCGGGTGTAGGTTGAGGTTTTCCATTGGTGTAATTTCTGGCTTTTGCCAACCGCCCAGCCTACGGTGGTACGGCACCTTGAGCATATGATCGGTGAAGTACTTTCCGAATGCCAAATCGTCTACGTCCGGCTTCGGGTTGAGTTGGTGAGGGGCCGCCAGACGTACACTGAGATCGGAATACTGGAATGGATGAAGAATGGAAAACGGAGGTCGATTAAATTACGAACCAGAACATGCGCTTGACACAAGTGCGGGCAGTGTCCTACTCAATATCGTCTGGTATCTCAGGGACATTTGAAGATATAAATCTAGACCATATGCAAAAGTACGTTCACTAGTTTTGCTGTGTTTATAAATTGCTCAGAAAAAAAACAAAAATTCCTGGAGACATTCAATCCATCGTCACCAGTCGTCGGCACCTCGCCGTACACGAGGGTCAAGTTCAGGGTGCGGTTCGTACAACAGTCTCGTACGCGATTTGCATTCCCCGTTGTCGTCGCCTATGCTAGCTGTGTGACGGAATTTCATTGACCCCTTTCGGGGTGGCCTCTTCCCGGGAAACGACCAAAGGGATTGCCCCGGTCTTACTGCGACGCAATCAATCCTGCACGGGGCGTGCGCATGCAGCCCCTATACACAACATATCCGCTGTACGGCTGCTGATGCAAGAGCCAGCCCGCCGCGCATCAGCTTGGCGCTGTACCACGTACCTTGAACTGTTCTCCCACGTCGGCACCATGCTCGATCGTCATTGGGAATGGTGCCGCTAGCGGTGGCACCTCGGCAATCTTCGGGAAGTTGTCATCTTCCTCCACACGCAGCTGGGCCTGCTGCTGCGTTCCACCGTGACCGCTGCACGCCCGAACCGGACCACCCTGGACGAGCAGCTGCTGGATCAGCTTGTGCTGGTTCTGGAACACGTAACGGACCAGGTTCTGGGAAATAGAGCGCAAACATAACAGTCGGTTAGAATCTCTTCCTAGCATCAGCATAGTTTCATCTCAGAATGTTTAACGCCTGGTGGGCAGCAATCCGCGTGACGGGATGGAGTATTATAAAGATTTGGGAAGTGGACGATGGCGGTAGCAGAACGTAAAACAACACAAACAGCAACTCACGTTTGCCCTCGTTAGTATGCTACGTTATCTGTTCATTGCAAAGGCGTGTTTGCTGACGCTGTAGTCGTAAATGGTTTAACTGCGGCATCGACGCTTATCATCTGCTGATTGTGTGGTTTTTCCGGAGAGGATAACAGAGGGTCAGTTAAACGTGTGATCCTGACGTATTTTGATAAAATGGAAGTGCTCAGCCTTGTCTTTGGGTCTTGGGTAGAATTGTTGAACATCAAAACCTCAGAGTTCTCAGTGAGATGTAGTACATAATCGATACTGACATCTTCACGTCTCCAGACCTAGATATTGCTATGTCCTTATTGTGTTTGTGCGTGTACGGTATCTACGTAAGACGGTTGTATGTACTCCAGACAAACTCACTTGTGCAAACATCCCAATCCAGGTTTTCCTTTGTATCGACCATTCTACCGTTTCATCCACATGTACTTACAGACTCGCTGTTGATTAATTGAGGAGCAAAAAAACAAGCAACAACGAGCAAAAGAAAAAAACAACAACATAAAGCTTGTTGGCTCCGAAAAAAAGTCGACACCCCATCCTCCGGTTGGCGCATATCAGCAAAGGCAGATAAGGCAACAGCACCGCTGTACCCGTGCGCTTATCAATCATTATTATTTTTGCCACGGATGCACGAAACGGTGTTTACCTTGCCGATGCGCTATAATCATTTGTTGTACATACAATTCCGATCGTTAAAACACAGCAATTCGCGCAGAGCCGGTACCGAAGGGATGCTGATGGGCGCTGGAGGACGCCCAGGATCGGCGGCCCGTTGTAATGTTGGTAGCCCGGTTGCCAAGGGAATCGCGTGATAATGGAGCATGATGAAATCGCAATCGCTAAATGGATTGAAAGATGCCGACGTCATGCGCGTGGAAGCGGGCATCAGGCTGCAGTAAAAGGGCAGGAGCGCGCGCGTTACTGTTCGCCTGGTTCAGGATCTGGCATGTGTTTGCTAAGTGAGCCGTATTTGTGGACGGACCCACATGACGTATGTTGTTTGCGGTGTGACGTCGCAAGATGGGTCAAACCCTATTCTTGACGCGTCGAGTCGTATGGGGCAAAAGGGGAAATCCAATATCCAATATTCTGAAGGTCTTGCGTAGATTTGCGACTTACGCTAGAAGGTTACTACTGGTGCGGCATGAAGATAAGGTGTCGAACGATAAACGAGGTAGCGTAACAAAGAACCTGACATACTTCGTTATATCGCAGGCGTAGAATGCAAGATGGCCTCAATTGTACTGAAGCTGGTCTGAAATCGAGCACGGCCGCAGCAAGATAGAACGGTTCTTCCGCTTTGATTGATGCGTCTACGTTGCTGTGGCTATGGAACGCCAGGGACGTGCCTCCAGAGTTGATTTGTCGGAGCACAGGGCTGTGATGTTTGATTGTTGACAACGGAGGTACGCTTCCGTTTAGGGCGAAACGAACAGGTTCATGCACTCGAGCGCGTGTTACCATGCACTCTAATTAAGGCCAGCAGAAGGGGTTGGACCAACAGCAAGTAAAAGCAGTAAGGTGGCTATAATGGCAAGTCCAAGCTGTACCGCCACCTGACAGGGCAGCTTGACGCGCCGGGCAAAAGTGGAAGAGTGAGCGAATGATCGCGAATTAAATTACCTTCCCCCGTCCCGTACTGCAATGCAGGGTAGTGACGGAATGTGACGGAGTGAAGTGCTAAGTGCAGCTCCCTTTAGCATGTGGGAGGTGACCATGGTGTTTGGAGCGGTAGCTCGCAAAAAGCAAAACAACCCTACCGGTTCGCCGCCTGTGCGCGGCCACGTCTGGAGGTCAAACCCCACTGGCAGGGAAACTGGACCAAGAACCCGGAGTCAGCAATTAAACATGCGAAGGTCTTAGCCGGGTCCGGCAGCAGCACTACCGTATGATTCGGATAGAGTGTGCACATTCTCCGCTGCACCGTACAAATAGATCAATTTGCCAATTTTGCCTTCATTGCCCTTGGCACGTTTGGTTAGACGGCAGCATAGGCCCTTGTCAATTATGCAAAACATTCTCCAACCCGGCACGGTGGATGGGCGGTAGATTACCGCAGCACGGCGCTGCATTTGGCTGGACCAGTGACACTGTTCTGAATGTGTCTCCATTAGCTCAATCTAGCTGATTCACATCGTAGCGGCCTTCACGACGTACGATGAACTCTTCCTGGTCGCCCTAGGTACACCGCTCCGTGTCACTGCGATCCCATTGCCGCACAAATTGACGTACGAACCGCAACAGTGCAGTGTCCTTCGTACTTCGTGTTCCAAGGACTGCCGGCCGTTTTTTCCGCGTCCGGCATGCAAAGAGGAGAGTAAAAGATAATCCGGTTTCCAGGGCAGCAGGATCGGTCGGATCGGTTCCCTGTTCTGCCATCTATGGTATTGTGAGTAACGATCGATCATCAAGCAGACGTCGTACGGACGGCCTCTGCATTATCACAACACGCAAAAAGTGAAACCTGTCCGCTGAGGTCGAGCCCCCGTCGTGCGTATGTGAGGGCAACCCGAAACCACTACTCCACTAGCAGTTGTGACGTATGTCTCACTAACAAAATTTTGGGACAGGGCATACAGCACGTCCAGAACTTTCGATGTGCGTTCGCTGCGCTCTATCACGCCGCCAGCACTCGAATGCCCACGCTAAATTGACGACGGGTCCAAAAAAAAAGTTGTACAAACAGACAGATGAACTGTTGGCAGCAGAACGTGGCGATGACTTGGCGCGTTTATCTTGCCATCGTGTCGGGGAAGGAAAGGAATTCGTTGTTTTTTTTTTTATTGGTTTAATAAACCAAATTCGTCGCACACATCTGTATCTGCTCCCCCTTCTTCTTGTTATCATGTATATAGCCACACACGCACAAACACACGCACGTATATCCACGTTGGATGATTGTTGAAATGCTAAAACTGTGTAAAAGGTCTGCTGCATCTCCGAAACTAAGTGCTCACCTTGCTTCGCAGGACCATCCTGATACTGTGGTTGTTATATCTGATGCACCGTTGAGACTGGAGCACACTGCTACTCGACGCTGCGGATGCGTTGTTTACGGTACGACTGTGTGGCAAACCTTAAACGAAAAGCTGGAACGGGTTGAGATGATGATGAGATGAAGTTCGAAAAAATCGAGACGCATCACACTAAACGACACACACACACACACAACGACAAAACACGGAGGACACATACGAGAACACAAACGTAAACACGTAAACATGCACGAATTTCACAACCAAAAGTACCGATCGAGCACGAGTATTGGGAAGGCTACACTACTGTCACGGGAAAGCTCTCCTTATCCTACCGAACACCTGAATGCGACTACACATGGTACACACTTTCCCTTTCATACTGCTACTAATGTTTTGACAGTTGCTCAATTTTGACAGCTGCTACTACACTAGTGCACTGTGTACGTGTAGGCGAAAGAAAAAGAAACTAACAGATTACTAAGAGCTCTATGCCAGCTATACGATACACGAAATGATTGTTGCTTTGGATTACTACGGATCTTTCCTTTCTCTCTCTCTCACATGGAGCTGGGATCGGTACTTTTGTTTTGTTTATGTAGAACATTGAATTCTTTCTGTAGGATCTTCGTACCTTTTGTTGTGCAAAAGCTCGTGCTATTTCTCTTCTCTCTTGCTTTCTCTGACTTTGTAGCGCTTAGAGTGAGGACACACCGGGTAGATTCTAGCAGATTCTGTTGACTCTGTGTCCTCTTATGATTGCTTCTCTATAAGCTCAGGCACACGCACGCACAGACACAAGGGATTACTGTTCGCACCGTGGACCTCTTTTTTATTTTGTTGTTTTGGCTTGCGGTTTGCTTGTTTGCTTGCAGAGTTTCCGTTTCCGTTCAATGAGGGAGGACTCGCTGATTTCGCTGTGGAGGAGCTTGTGTTGTGCACTCCTGAAGAAGCTATTCGACACTGACGGGCCTTCGCGCTTGTCGCGGGAATAAAAAGTGTCCGGCTTCTCGGGCTCCTCGGCTGATCTCCTTTTGCGCACCCGTCCGCGCTTTTCGCGCAAACCCATCCCTTTCTCGCCCTCTCCCCTCCTCCCTTCGATTCCGCCCGAAACGTTACTGGCAACAGGCGGCGTAATCATCGTTGCCACCACCAGTCATCACCACTACTACCAGCGCACGAATCGGGTACCTTACCTTAGATGCCGGCAGTGTTTCTGCACGATCGAACGATCGATTCGGCCTGATAGTGGACAGGCAGGAAGTGGTGCTTGGTGAGGTGGTTTGACGCATTGATGAGAAGCGCACAAAGGGGTGTTATGCGGGGGGAGGGAGGGAGGGGTGTGATTCGCGTTCAGATTGATGTTTTTTTGTTGTTGTTGTTTTGCTCGTCTCTTGATAAAGCGAACTTTAAGGCGGAACCGTACGTAATGGAAGGAAAGGGGATGGGGGGGGACATTTAAGACAGTGAGTGAACGCGTACAAAATTCTGCTGGAGTTTGCAACTTTTGGCGGTGACTATTCGTGTGTGTGTGTGTGTTTGTGTATTGTGCACAGCCCCATTATCGTACCGATGGAGGCGCATTGCGCTGGTGCGTAAACGGGATGGACGATTGGATTGGGACGGGCATACAAGCGCTTGTTTGTCTTCGCGCACCCGAACGACACTGGCGGGACCCGAGCGCTTAACGACGCTGAAGCACAAAAAAATACCCCGAACTGCACGCTAGTGCGTAGTACGGAGCGTGGTGTGCGTGTGCGTACGGCACCGAATTTTCGGCAACGTATTTGGCAAAAACAAGCTCCGGTTGCGGTTGTACGAGATCCGTTTCAGCACACGCACACAGTGCGGAGGATCGCTGATAACACGTCTCCACACCGAACCCCGGTTGAATGTCGGACGATCCCGTCGTGTGTTGAGTTTTAATTATAAGATATTGTACGTATTTGCGATTTGTTGTACCTACATGTGGCCGAATCTAAATCGCAATCACAAAAAGAGGTCTCATTTAGATGACGTACATGGGAAGGGGACCATGTTTTTGTGCGTTCCAACACCGATGACGCGTTTCGGAAAGAGTTCCCATCTATCATTTCTTTTGTACAGCAAGGAAATGATATTGCACATTCTGTCGACTAGAAGAAGTTTGATGGCCTTAGTAGCCGATCCATAATTCTATAAGGGGTAGTGGCCTTAGTAGTCTGTCCAGAATTCTATAGCGGCAGTGGAATCCATCCACATCCTCCACGTAACGCAGGAAGTTGGATACCTGTGTCGTATTATGGGCGTAAGTTAGTAAACCTAAATTCTAACCTCAATCAGGAGTAACGTACTATTGGCTCGGACTACCATAAGTTTACACACCGGTAATGCGTACTCCGACATTCTCCAAGACCCAAAAACGCACGCAGTTTTGCGACTTATGGACTGTTTTATCGAACGATAAACATTTTACTCGTGGCCGTGCCAACTGCCTCACTGCCTCCCTCTAATTGCGGTGTGACGTGGGCTTCGCACACGTATGACAAGTATTGCAATTTGGTAACCGGCCTTCCGTGCTCCATGCTCCCCATCTATCGAAACCTATGGGCGGTAACAAACAACAGCGAACCTGACCCCGTAAACAACAGCGCACAACATTGTTGCGCACAAGTGGGATAAATTGAGTTGTTGATCGAGGTTCCAGATTCGCAACGTAGCTACGGCGCTCGCGAGTGATGTGCTGGAAGTGGTACAGCGAGACGACAGGAAGGACCCTCTAATTAGACCAAACACCACAGCTAGATGATGTGGCGTAGCATGCAGAAAAATAGTATCACTTCCAACATGTACTACATGTGTAGCGTACACGAGGGAGGGAGTTGCAAATTTCACAAAGTACCTCCAGTGGGAAGTGAAGGTACTTAGGACGTTATTTTATTTATTTTGGAATCCTTTTGAATTTACCGTGCTCTCTATTACAGTGTCGAATTGCTATTTTTATCATTTTGTTAGTTTGCGATCGTTTGCTAAATGGACGTATACTAAACGGTAGGTGTTTGTATATGCTTTAACACCTTCCACAGCAGGTCTCTATTTGTTTTGTCAATATCAATTTCTGAGTTGCTCTTTTCTTCAACACTTCCATTATCCCGAAAAAAAGAGAGAGAAAAAAAGCTTGTCTTTCGGTGACGGCGTGTAATTTGTTTCACAATGGCGCGCAAATTGATATGAAAATTCGAGAGGGTGTGTCGCATCGCTGCTGTTATTCTTTTTGCTCGCGTGTGCAAACACCTTTGGTCAATATATATATAACATGGCAAACAATGCGGTGATGGTGGATGATAAGTAAGTAAGTGACAGGTATGACAATCTGACATTTAGTATCAATTTTGTTTAGTATGTTGGAAGTTAGCAAAGATCATGAGATGTCCTTATAATTCTCTCTGACAACACTCTTGTTTGCTATGCTCACTCCTAGTGTCCAGTGTCTAATTCTGAATCATATACGGAAAGCTTTTTCGAAAACATAACGCTCTGTAACGCTTCTTTTCGGTTTGGGTTGTGGCTGATCACGCCACGTGTGTGCACTTAACCAGTATTAAGTTTTCCATTCCATATGAGTCAGACGATCGTTTGTGTTATAATATGTGAGAAAACAAAAATCCCCAATAGCGTGCCATTATATCAACGTAAACAGACCGTTTGGGACACAAACAGCTAGTAAATAGCGCGTAGTAACGCGTTACAAAGCACCGCGTGGTAAACCCGTGCTGACGATGCATTGCAGACGACGCCACCGGCATCGAGGGGTGTGTGGCTGCACCACACAACGCGATTGATGTCCGCTGACGTAATTACTGATTTGTTTGTCAGCATTGTCAGCAAGCCATTCACAATGGGGGCCTAATCTGTTAATCATGTACGCCTCTGCCGGTGTCTTGTCCTTCTATGCTGGATTGGATTTTAGATTTTATATTAGTTGACATGTAGCATCTTTTTGAAAGATATTGGATATAAAGTGCATCACGCCTATTCAGACTCAGAGACTTGGAGGTTTCAAGGAAGACCGAGAGCGTTACCTTCCTCCGAAATTGTGAAGATGTTCTTGGAGTGATGTTAAAGCACATCCATTGCAAGTTGGCAACTTCCGGCCCAGTGCACCGAATCTTCGTTAGCCAATTGGAACGCACTATATCTCGCTTAACGCAAATAGCATTGGACGTTAGTTGTTGTGCTGTGTTTTGCTACATCTAGCGCGCTAGTGCAAAACACCGTGACGTGCAGCATCCTTCGCGTCCAGTGCGCACACATCGGTTGACGCACGGCAATGGTGTGATGGGTGCTGGAAGGCAACAGGAGCAAACAAGCTCAGCTTGTTGGTAAAGCAACATACACCCAAACCCCAACGACCGCTGCAGACATCCGACGACTGACGACTGGCTGACAAACAAATGAGCGGAACGGTAGCGGCCGCTTCCTGATGCCTGGCTGGAAAAACGTTAGAGGATGAACCAAACCTCTGCGCGGAGGTCGTCCTGATGTAACCTACGGAATTTTCGCACCATCTAACAGAAATCTAACCCCCTGTTCGCCTTGAATCCGGTACCAGTGGTTGCACAGATGCACAAACAAACAACCGCTGGAAATCGAATCGGATCGATTCGGTTCGGATCAGATTGCACACACGTTTCTGGCCCGCGTGCCCACCGTCCCCATCCCGGGTTTGAAGCTGTCCGAGGCTGTCGTTAACGTGGATAGGAATGGAAACGGTTACGGTTGACGGGAGTAAAGAAAGCAAAAAAAAAAAAAAACAGGGCAACCCCCCCAGGTCGCCATTAATATCAACAGGCATCTCGTATCACTTCCTTCCTTATTACCATGCCAAGCTCACAACAGGGCATGGGATCTGAACCGAGGAGGTTGCTACAACAACACACTAGAATACTAGTTTGTGAGCACCGTTACGGCAAGTACAGCGCCCCGGAAATAAGATTGCATTCAAGAACTGCAGCGCCAACCATGACAGATGGATGTTTCCAAGTAGCGCTACTACTGGACATTAGAATTCTCCAACCATTTGGAACTCTTCAAACGAAACTCGTCTCCAAATAGTGATCTGCTGCTATAAATAGAACATCGGAACCATAGCAAGTATGGTCGTTGACTCTCGGAACCAGTTCACTATTCCGGACCAAATCACGCAGGAAGAGATGAGAGCAGAAACGGAGATTAAGCACAATTAGAAGCAAAACAAAAAAACATATCAGCAAGCGTTAGGTTGATGTTTACTTTCTTTTCGCGACCCTAAAAGCAGGATCACTGGCAAGGTACCACGATAAGGTAACGAACGATCCTCGTCCATCATGGCCGACGATGTCTTGAGAACCATTGCAAAAAAAAAACCTCAAGAACAAAGCCCGAATGGAGAGAGAGAGAGAGAGAGAGAGCACTTTAAACATCTTTTTGCCACACAAATTGTTTTGTGAAGGGGCCCGTCTCTGTTGCCACATTGCACACGTCACACAGCCCATATATACTGTACATGTG
>KI424201.1:0-16760 GCA_000473375.1 Anopheles culicifacies
GTCAAATGGTTGTAAAAGTTTTTGATGTACTTAAACTAATTCAGTTTGGAGTAATTAAACTATGCAAAATAATTATTTGATTAAAAATAGCAACTAAATTGGTTCAAGGGAAAGTAAAAAGTACCACTTATTTATTTATTTATTTATTTGTTTATTTGTTTATTTATTTATTTTCTATTATGACGGCAACTTAGCCATATGATCGACACTGCGTGTGTCGAAGTAAATAGTTAAAAAAAATTCAATAGTTACACGGCATTTCCTCCTTGTAGTTTGCCTTATCCATCCAGCACCACTTGTTGGAGATTTTTTCATAATTTGTGAGATATAATATGTACTTCTTCTTTTACTTCTATGGCTCTACAACCTCATGAAGTCTAGGTCAAGAATTTTTATTTTTAAATTATATTTACCAACAAGAGAATAGTCAACCTTGCGTACGGGGAAACGGTCGAATGGGATTAAAATCTCGGTCCAGCCGAATGAAGACCGGCGCCGCTATTTTCTCTGCCACTGAGCCATTCCGTTATGTTTATAGTCCAAGTTTCAAAATATTTTCGTCTTCCATTGATACACTAGTGCCCTACCGGATAATAGATTGAAAACGCTACCTACGTGTGATTCAGAATTGGCAGACTTTGGAGGTGACTGCATAAACCACGGATGTTTGCCATCATAACGTAGCAACTTTGTCGCAGAAAAATGTTATTTCACAATTAATATAATTTTTCAAATGATTTGTGATATTAATGGTTGAGAGCTCCTAGAAAACATTAGACTTTCTCTTTTGTCCATTTGCAAGAGTCCAATCGATCACTCCTGAAAAGCATTTTGAACTAGCACAACAGGCGAAATTTGATACCACATTTTTGTGACAATTATTAATTCGTGAAAACCCTGCACATAATTGGTCATGCACATAATTGGTAGAATTGACCTAGTATTAAACTCAATTAAAAAAAAAAAGAAGTTACAGAAGATAAATGCAATGAATACAAATACACCACGTGGTGTCGTGTGAAAGAACACCAATGAATCGTGTTTTGCGGATTGCATACAACATAGGCGCTTTAAATCATCGAATAACACCGAAGCGCCGAAGAGCTGCAGGGATAGTAAAATGAATGGCTATAAAATGAAATTGTAGCTTTTACAATATGCTTATTGCAATATAGATAAAATGGGACTTTATTCAACCTCTGTTATACTAAGCGTAGAAATAAAGTTGGCAGTAAAACAACCGAAAAAAAATCCTATAGCATTCACTAATAGGTTAAATGTTAGAAAATATTACCATCGTTGTGGCGCGTTTGACACCCTTGCTGTAGAGGGTGATTCGTTGAGAAACAAGTGTATGGGTCACACTGGTGGTCACATGGATGGAATATCACATCCACCGGATGTTAATTAATTCGCAGCATACAATAGTCTATTGTTTTGCTGCTGCCATTTTAATTCATCGTATTCCGACCTAAATAAATCGTAGTAACCGAAAAGTGCATCAGTCGCAATTGGGAATTTCGTACGCTTGTACTGGTGTCTTCAGGGACTTGCAAACTTGCAACATGCTCCACGGAGTTGTAGGATAGAGAGAAAAAAACACAAATAGATCATATTTGTTTCTTATAGATGGTTTACTTCTTGTTTGTTTGTTGTAGCATCGTCTTTTCATATTGATTTATCTGCTTATCGTCGTGTGTAAAGGCACCCACCAGCAACCCCTTGAGCAACCGGTCGTAACGCTGGTCGACACGGAAAAGGACCCCATTCCGCCTATCTATAACACACCACCGCAACCGCCGGTAAAGATTTTGCGCGAAGCCAGCCCCATCACGGAAAAGGAAAGCATGAAAGTGGCGGACGATTTGCAGCAGTCAGCATCGTACACGTACAGCTACTACCGGCCGGTCTATTATCCTGGCGTATACTATTCGTACTACCCGAGATATCGCTGGTACAACCCGTACTATTACTACAACTGGTGGTATTATTGATTCGCCGTTAGAAGTGTGCTCGAAGGTTGTTTACAAACGAAGCAATGATACTCAACAAAAGGCATGGAATTTGAAAAGGAAGCAACTCACAATTGCGTCATTAGAAACATGATTGCACATTAAGGCGACAGGCAAAAAACTTTACACGATTATCCAAGATTAGATTATTGTTGTTGTAAACACTCGCAAAAGAATCGTAGCAGAACAAATCAAGCACGGTGAATTAAATCAATAATGGTTGAACGAGTAGAGACATCTTAAATCAACTTGACAGGGAGCTTTTTTTGTGTGCGCAATTTAATAAGCTAACCCCAAAACGTTCTGGAACATGCAATTCGTTTCGAAGGTTTATTTTATTGCTTGAAAGTAGTTTGAGTTGATTTAGGCGAATCGATAGAAACAGAGAGAGAAAAAAATAGCATCCACGTGCACATTAGTTGACCAACGTTCGTAAATAGGAAACAAACACGTGCTTTACTGCCACAAAGTTAATGAGCAATGGAGCGTAGCTTGGGGCTTTTTTGGGTGTGCTTACTAATAAAGTAGCATTGATGCAATTTTTCGGTGTTAATTTCCTGTACAAATGCTAGAGTGCGAACGCAACCTTCACCTCGAGTAGACACCGTCCATCCGTCCACTGCATGGACGGTTCGTTCTGCTACGGTTGACTTCAGGAATTATTAGTCCGTTGTTTGGCCGTCCCGATTCTGAAGACATAGAAGGTTAAGCGCTGTCGTAGGCGTATAATACGTTAGAATATCATTCGGAGTCGTGCAAGAGTGAGTCGAACGCTAACGCGCTGCTTAATGTAATGGAAACCGGTTTATTCTGATGAGCAAAAGTATCACAATATGATCGATGAACGCTTATAAATACGTGCGGCAGTTATCCCCAATAGTATGCATAGAAATAACGTGTAGAACTACAGATCCCTGCTGGCGCATGCATGTAGTTTGGTTTTGGCTTTCAGATGCAGGTGCCTTTCCCTTCATTCTGTTCTTTACCCTTCCACCCTCCACCACACACTCACACATACTGAATCATAGCTTTCTGCCCCCTTGTTCCTGCTATCTCCTCTCCTCTCCAGAATTTTGCACATTGTTCGCCAAAATGATAATCAGCCTCATAACGCAACGTCCCGAACGTGCAAAGGAGCATTTATGCGCCTTCGCTAGCATCATCGCCACGCTAATAGACCTGAAATTTCGAAACTCAGTTTTCAGGCAGAGGATCATCAACATCGTCAAGCGACAGGCCCGTCTTCGAGGGTGCGGACGTGGATGAGTCAGTAGTGTCGGACGTAGATTGGGAACTCACCGGCGTTAGCGAACCGGACACCTTCAAGCTACCGGTGTAGGCCGTCGATTTCACCTCCTCCGAGGACGAATGGCTGCTCGAGTACGACTTGTACGTCGGATAGGATGGGTGGGATGAGTAGGATTTGGACGATGAGCTGTCCCAGCCGGAGTTGTGCGAATTGCCTGCATGCTTTGCCAGGAAGAGCAGCTTACCACCACCAATACCGAGTGCGATGCCCTTCACTACCAGTGCTCCAATTCCAGCCAGTCCAGTAAAGATCACTGCGGGAAAAAAGGGGAAGTAGATTGTAAGAGGAAAGAATTGGTTGTCATCAGCCTGTTTGCCTACCAGTCTTTGGATCAATATGAAATGCGGATTCTGCCGTTTCCAGATCGTTCGTGTCACTGTCATCTTCCAGCTGTTCACTCCACACCAGCCCAATGATCAGGACCAAGAGCAAGGTGCTGCTACTGCCGAATAGTTTCATTTTCGATTCTATATAGAACGTGTTCTTCACTAGCACGTACAGCGAGTTGCACTCGAATTCACACTCGTAAACACGTGAGGCGTTCTGTTTTCGAATTAATCCGTCCACTTCTTCTTGAACGCTGACTTGGTTTGTACGTAAACAGAAAAGATCACCACCGTACACAAATCACTGCCGTGCTGCTGCGACCGACTGACCCGAGTTTGAACATCAAAGTTGCTTTTTATACGACGCAACGCAGCATCATCTTATCGGCCGATGGTTCGTGCCCGCGACGTTCGAGGATCCTTCAAAGTTGCGAGCCTCCGCACAGCCACACCGTGAAACGCGCCCAAAGGAGGGGGGACGATTCGATGACGATACGCCATAGTGACCGAATCGAAGTGGTGCATTAGCCGTTCGCTAAATGGACGTAGTTTTTCGGCATTCGCCATTTGATCGTTCGACAACTAGGGCAAATTTAAAACAAGGAACTATGAGCGTGAAGGTTGTTTTTGTGCGGTTGAAGTGTGTTTATGCTGTTGGTTTGAGTGTTCCACTGCTAGTTTACTGCGGGAAGCGGGCTAGGGGAGATGATTTCAAAACTACACCTACTACTACTGCGCAACTGGAACTGGAATGACCTGAAAACAATCGGCTGATGACCCATAAGCATTATGTTGATAAGGTAGGTGACTCTGCTCGGGCACATCCGATGAGCCTTTGATCGAAAGTGTTGACCGGTATCGGCGACCTTGGTTGTCGGAGGTGCTTCAGCTCATTGCCCTTTGAAGCATCACCGTCAGCACGTGGTTCATCGGTTGGTTGCTTTGCCAAATTCTTCTTCGCAGTGTACATTCTGAACAAGAGGATAAAGTTGGGCAATGGCAGATGAAGGACCCACCTTTGTAACTATTGCTTAGAAGGATACTTAACCTGAATCAACCCAAAAGCACGTCTCAGGCCGGCGTGTGGTGCAAGAAGCATCCCGAAGCATACTTACCGCCTCACTTACAGTTTGCCACGGCCCGTTCCATTAATTGGCAGTCTCACAGCCGTAACTATTGCATTCGAGAGCACTCTTACCTCTGTTTGTTGTTGTTTAGGCTCGACGCTGATGATGGACCGTTACCAAACTGCAGTGCAGTGGGTCGGTGTCTTCAACGCTTGCAACGTGTCGCCGATTGAAGGTTCCTGATAAATCGGAACATTGTTCAGAAAATTATTGACCTGTGTGTATGGTGTTTTTTTGGCTCAAAGTATTCATAAACATTATGGTATTGTCGTGTGACTGGCAGCCACGGGCAATAGGTGAGGTCGCACGATTAAACCAAACACCGGGGTGCATGGAAGTGGTGAAATGGAAATCTATCAAATTAACTCTCCCCACACGCGCATGCACATCTTCTTGCGGTGTATGGGCAAAGTTTCGTTCCGATGACCGCACGCTGACGCCACTGCGCGTTGACATCGTGGCCACACAAGATAAACGAAGTAGGTTGACCGGGTTGGACGGAAAACGAGTTTCTCGTAAAGCTCGTATGGGTTTTTTGGGGTTTTTTGCATATATTTCGATCCGTATTTCGACGGATCTAATGCAATCGAAAGGTGTCAGCACGAGTTGGTTGAACTCCCGGCGCGGTTAGCTGAACGAAGTTATTAATCCAACCTTAAAACGATCTCGAAGCTTACAATCAACGTGCGTTTGGGTGAAGGTTAGATACGCACGCTCGCAGTGGAGAGAGTATTCTTCAAACAAAATAAGGGTATTCCTCTAGATGTTTCCTTCAGTTACAGTTGGTCGTATTGGTAGTAATCTGGCTCGATCATAATTTATTCCACTCGGTTATATAATACGTGTGAGTCAATGTGTCCTTGGCGTTTCCTATCTTGAGCGGCAGACCTTGAAAAGGTACCGTCTGGCAGATGTTACCGGGTGGGCGATAAAACTGGCCCAATTGAGGTTTTTTGGGCAGCGGGTTGCATTCGAATGAGCTATTGTAAATACTCTGCATTTCCATAATATAAACATGCTTTGTGTTGATACACGATGAAGATGCATTACAACTCTCGACCATGCATAAGACTCTCGACCAGGTTGGGATTAGATATACGACTGTTGGTACAACAAAAAAGGAACATGATATGTATGATGCCAATGACATCAACAACATAAAAAAATGGCCGATGCAGACATGTATAAAAATAAACACAAGTAAAGTTTGGAGCTAAAGTCCTTCACATTCACCCGAAGAAATAAAATCACCAACAGGATGTCATTAGATAAGGATGAGAAGCGCAACGGAGCAGTGTCAAGGTAAAAAATATAAAACACAATTTTGGGAAATATATTCAAATTAATGCACCATTCCGAGCTGAAGGATACGGGAAAAGGACATCGCGATATGAAAGCTGTTCTTCCGTCTAAACAGCCACAATACAAGGTAGAGGTCAGTGAAGATTTTTGTTGTTTTGAATATCATTGCCGTAATTTTCGCTCTTCGAGGTGAACGACTTAAACACTGGAGGAGTGTTTTGTGGAACGTTTCCCACTTTTTTTTTCACGGTGGTGTTTTCCATGACTGAATGGTATTTACTAAACGTATCTTGATTTCAGAATCAATTCTCAATGTTCGATAGTTGTCTGTTCTACACAGCACACGGTATAGCCTTGAAACGGTGTGCAAACAAATTCACCAACCTGCTAATGTGTACAGCCAATTACGCACGATCAACATTACCGCTATTTCGCACCCATCTCGTCCAGCGTTGCATTGGGCACAGAAAAATGGGTGCAGCCAGTGTGCGGAAAAGTCTAAGCAAATTTTCAATCAATAGCCAAAGCGAACAAAAAAACAAACGTAAATCTCGTGTAGCACAATTCGATCGCACATTCGACAAATGATCTTCATTCATTCGTGCGCATCGCGCTGTTTGCACACGTACACTAGCGGGCTTGAAAATCCGCTCGCAAGAGACACACGAGCACACTATTAGCACTTGACGTGTTCACACTTCCAGCAGCAGCCCGATTAAAACCGACCCAACTGGACAGTACGAGTTGCGAATTTGTTGAGCCGTACATTATGCAACACATTGATAAAGCACACCATTTCCGTGGCCAGCAGCAAGTATGGGTGACTCCAGCTAACACAGTCCACACTGTGATATATCTTCATTAAATTTTATGAGTTTTAAAATTAACTCAAAACTGCAGCGCCCAAAAAAGGAGAATAGAAAAAATAGCAAAACGTTTCTTCATTCTGTTGGAGTCGTGAATCCAACGCTCAGCTCATGGCACAATAAAGCTCGCGAAAGAGGAAAGGCTCTAACTAAGCCCGATTCCAGTTTCTGGTGTGAATCCCCCCTTCCCCCCAATCGATCAAATCGTGTCCCAAATTACCTAATTTTAGTATTTGTGCTAACGTTTAGCACTGAAAGTAAATAACATATTGACGTCATACGGGAGGTTCGTCGCTTAATGCCAGTAAGAATGTTTTTCGTCCGCAGCACATTGTAGCCGCTAGAAACAATGTCACAACCGTAACTGTGCTAGCAAACAAATCGATTCTTCGCCACTCTTGTACTTGCACGAAGCGCTTGGGTGGGAAAATACACTCCTGCTTCAGTGCAAGAATGCACCGATGCAATGAAGTGCGCGCGATCGCGTTTTTAATGCGTGCATGCTTGTAGTGGTGTAAATTCACCACGCTTTACAAGCGCTACACATGCTCTCTCGTTTCGCTCCGTCACTAGGCAACTGCATCTCTGTCGCTCCACTTCCACTACTAAACCTTCCCGGTGCCTACTAAGGTGAGTTTCAAACTTCGTATACGATCATGATTTGTTGCTGTTTCCTTTCCATTCGCGATCCGTTTCTTTCCCTTTCACTCACGGCGCTTGCTATACGTAAAGTCTTCTTTTTCATATGTACGCAGACTTCCCTGCGTTTCGCGCTAGCTAGTTTAAAGAAAAAAATTGTCAAGGTCGCTTCGGAGATACCTTTCGCACGAAACGGTGTATAACAAGCAGAGAGCGAGAGACGCAACGATGCGATGGAATGAGACACACGCATACAGTCCAAGTGAAACGGCGCGTACGCGCACATGGCTGAGTGTTGCGCTTTTTCGCGGTTCACCATTCAGTTCGCACCGTTAGTTCTTCGCAGATCGACCGTTTGCGTGGTCGTTCTGGCTGTGTCCGTTGTCACCGTCACTGCAGGTTAGAGTCGTTGATTGTTGAGTGGTTAGTGGAACGTGGCCGTACATCATGTGTACCCGTGATATGTGTTCGGTAGGTTGTCCCGCGAGCTTACATGGAGCAGATTCATAAATCCCTTTTTCGTTTTTGTATTACGATACACCCCAACCAACAGCTGATGATCGCCGTAGCAGATGGACTCATCAACGCTACCAAATCATCTCTCGAATTGCCCGAGGTCAACACCACCTTAGTGGAGTTGCCCAACCAGTTCGAGCTTTCCGACGAGCTCGATCCAGCTGCAATCGTGGACGGTTCCTTCGATCTTTTGGTGAAAAAGTTTTGTGAGTAGTGCACACACTCCCGTATCAGGTTCAGGAAAGCCTCATACTCATGTTTCTCTCCTTCTCTCTCTCTCACACAGTTCGTGACGTTGGTGTTCTTCATCTATCTGGTGCAGATAGTTAGGTTCTTAACGCTCCCGCTGCGCGATCGGCTCGAGCAGCGCGAGGAAGCGCAACGCGTCAAGCGCATCTGCATGATCATCGTCAAGGCCATCCTGTCCGCGAGCCCAGGCTGCTGAACCGTCACACGGTACGGCGTTGTCCTGCCAATTTGTGTTGTAGGTTGTTGCATCTTTAGAAGCAGGAGAGCTAGAAACCCACAACAACTTCACGTTCGGGTCACAATTAAAGTGTTATTGTATCGTGCTTAGCTAGCGTGTGTGGTGCTTCCTTATGACATCGGATAGAAGTGTGCTTGTGGGCGTGTGAATGTTTGCATGATGCAATTTCCACACAACCATGTGGCAGTATCGTTAGTGACCGGCGTGCGTACGTGCAGCGTGCAGCTCGTGTGGTGAAGCTTATGAAATGTCTCCATCCCCGCCCTTCCCTTTCCCCAATTGGAGTTGAAGTGTTTTGTTGCCTTTTTTAGTGGTTTGGGCTTACCGTGCCACAAGCATAATACGTAAATTAATTCGGAAAGTGACACTTTTGATACGTGGAAGTTTGGACTATGTGTGACCATGCCTTTTTGGTTTGGTTTGGTATAAATGTTTGCCCTTGCTGTGATTACGAAAACACAAACATACGCTTAACATTTTACCGTGCAACGTGTTCGCTTCTTTTGTTTGCGCTTTGTCGGTTGAGCTTAACGTGACCGAAAAGTGAAACAATTCAAGAAAACGGTACCTTAGAAATTAAGCTTCCCTGTACGTGAGACATCATTCACTATATTACCTTAATGCGAGTGTTTAGTTAGCGAAAGATAGCGAAATGTTGTGAAGCACAGAATGCGTTAGTTGTACTTGCTAGATTTAAGGTTTATCAACGGCATGAGACTGAAAGTAAAAGCTACTGAAGCATTGCTGTGTGATAGAGCGAAGCGAAACGAGTAGTTGAAGTCACTTAAAAAGAAAGAAGTAACCAACCAGTAGTAGTAATGTAGCCGACTCGAATGTTTCACCATTTCATAACGAAACAAGAGTGAAACTGTATCATAAAACGCATTACGAAAGCAGAGTATATGGCCGACTTGGTACCAAGAACTAAGCCTGAAACCGTTGCTGTGAGACGTGTGAGACATTTACGGCTGCACAAGCGTGTGGTATGTGCCTGAATCGGGTTGGTCCGAAAGTTTGCCCTGCGTTGCTGATCTCGTACGTTGCTGCCTACGGATCCGGATCTGAAAGAAGCTTGTGATTGCTGTGATGAACCGGTTCCCAACCTGGGGACTATGGTGCACGATGGCATTGAAAACCGATCTTCCTTGTCCGTGGAACTGTGGAACACCAACACACTGACGAAAAACGTGAATGCAAACCAAAAGAATGGAATATTAATCGGCAGCAAGACGTACATGCCATAAGGTTCAATAAACGGAACCGAGTATGGTTCGAAGGATGATAGTTAATTAATAAATAAATGTACTACACAAATATATAACGTCTGTACGTCTTATTTTACACCATCGATTGCCAGATTACGAGATGCGGGAGAAATAGAAAGAAGTGTTTTATATCTTGTGCGCTCGCACGATTGTGTGCTATAAATGTACGCTTTCGTGTGTTTCAGATTTATTGGCTGGTTTATTGATGTCAATAGCAAGCGAAAACAGCAATTGCTATTTTGAAATAATCATTACCTACTCCTATCGGGATTTATCACCGCCACCGCAAGTAGCAAAGCTGGTGCTGATGGTAAACAAATCCCACAACCCCGTGGTAAATAAACAAAGGGTTCAACTCTTCTGCCACTGCCACTGCGGGTGTATAATGGTGAACTTATGGCGAGATAGTAGTGTGTGTTATCAGTAGATTATCGCTGAGCCGTATAAATGTGCTTGGCCGGCGAATGATACATAAAACGGAGCCCTACAACTGCTCACTATACTATTCGAACCAGAATCTCCAGAATCTTGGTCATTATGACGAACGTGGTCCTGTTTGTTACTCTTCAAGTTTTTTTTTTTTTTTTATCACGGAACTGGACGATGCTTGCTTGTACGGTATCAGTATCAGATAACTCACCATTTGTTACGTACCGTACTGACCACTGAGTCCACGGCAATCACCGATAAGACTGATAAGCGCTGCCGTTGTACTACCGGACGTCGATACTCGATACTCTGCTGGTTATCGGAACCGGACGGTCCTCAGTGGCTTACCAACGGTTCGTCCGGCAGGTTGGTAACGCGTCGATCGAATGGAAATATTCGTGTACTACCGGGATCTTACCGTGCTCGTGTTTTGTCTGCTAGTGCTGCCCACCGTATACCGCAGGAGCCGTTCCGTGGTGGTGACGGCCACCGACGTACCCGTAGACCCGACCGATTGCGATCTGCTCGGTTGCGGTGGTAGCTACGCGTGTTACGGCAATGGTTGGTCAAACTATTTGCCGCACAGACCAGGCGAGCGGTACAACATCCCGTTAAGTCCGTTCCATGTGGGAACGAACCTGCAGCCCGGCCAGCCCGAATGTCTGCTCGGCAACGCGAACAACTATCTGCCGTGGGTGACGGAAGAGGGACGGCTGACCGTGCGCCCGGGACGGCATGCCCTCGACCTGTCCAACCTACGGCTCAACGATCAGGGTCTTACCAGTTTGGTGCAAGGTGTCAGTGCACTGGTTCCACTTGAAGTTAGTATTGGGTGAAAGAATTCCATGACGCGTCCATCGATGATGACTGGCTTCTGCCGGCATTCTTATGCATTGGAACGTGTTTTATTGTACAAATAAATTACAAGTGTGTGTGTGTGTGAGTGTGTGGTTGTGTTGTGCTTGTAGGTGTAGGGTTATGCGTGGGTGTCTTCAACAATCGTGATCGAATGTTTTGATTTGTATTGAATCAGTCGGATAGTGGACATAGCGTTGCCAATCGAATCAACTCTCGCGCAACTACCACCCCACAATCAGTGCTTTCGAGCTATCGTGTGGTAAATGATAACGACAAAATGTTTTTATCTTGGTGTTAACAAGCAAAGTGGAAAGAAAAGCGCAATTAACCGACAACGAAGAAAAAGTCAAACCTTTCGCACACATGGAAAGGGGAGGAAAGAAGTGATAAACGGTGAATGGTGCGTTCGATTTCGATTTCGGTAACCTTGGCAACGAATGACACAATAACGTTGATCTTCTGTGAAGCAAGGGAAGGAAGTGTTAAGTGAAAGAGCGGGATACAGATTAGAGCCGGTTGATAGGGGGTTTGATTTGAATTTATTTGGTGGGACAGATAGTGTAGTCTCGTACGGAAGAAGAACAAGCGATGGAATAAGAGTGATATCTGTGCTATTTGTTATCGCAAGAAAAAAGTCGTAATTATATATTATACTTAATGCGACAACAACATTCGTTTGATAATGCTGTAAACAAGCTGGAAGGGCTGTGCTGATGTACTGCATGTTGCCTAAAAGATCATGTCTGGAATACTCTTCTACCGACACGCGCTGACAGATTTTGTAGAACGCTATCAAGCTGGATTTGTTGGAGGGAAATTGAAAACCGACCAAATCTTCACTCTACGGTAGATCCTTCAGAAGTGCCGGGAGCTCCAAATCCCCACGCACCACCTGTTCATTGACATTGAGGAGGTCTACGATACCATAAATCATCATGCAGCACTACGGATTGTCAGTACTATGAACGGTGTACAGTACAAGGGGAGAGTGTCAAATATGCTCTCGGAATCGGTCGAATCTCACACGGTCTTCATGAGGGATATCTGAATTCCTTCATCTCGCGGATGACATCGACATCATTGGACGAATATACTATGTAACTGTGTGCGAGTCGTACATCCATCCATAGCCTACTCGATATTGAGAGAAAACATCACATTTCTAAGATTCAAACATTTGAATCTTAGAGGCCTGGATTAGAGACTCGTATGGCGCTGATCCGTGTGATTAATTCCAAGGCTCGTACGCATTACCGATTGTGTTCATGAGGCAATGATCGCCAAAGGATGTTCCGGCTATTGTTAGATTGATAGACCTCGACTGGGAAGCAGAGTATTAGAGTTTGGCGATCTCGAGGTACTGGATGGGGTTCTGTTACATTGGAATGAAAGGCTTTGCAGATAGCAACATAACCCGCAAAATCTGGAGGCGCATTTTTTAGTGGAATCGAACATACTATGGACTCCACAAACACCTGAGATCGAGGAGACTCCTGCACTGGACTAAATGCACTATATATAGCACACTGCTACGGACACGAGTCCTGGACTATATTAGTGGAGGACCCCAATGTGCTTGCCATTTTCAAATGACAAGTACTAAGGACCATCTTTAGGAGGGCGTATGAGCAGGACATGTGAAGAAAATGAACAGTTGGACAATATGGACATCCAGACTGTAAACGAAGCTGAATGGATACATTATTTGGGGCAGAACAAGTGGAGTTCTCCCTGAGGGAGATTGCATACAACCCTGGACCGAGTTTCCTTGAACCGAACTGGTGGCCTAACGGAACTTCCCAAGAAAGAAGAAGAATGCCATAACGAAGGAAGTTGACTAAGAAGTTCAATTGGAGGAGAATGTGAAATTGTGCTATAAAACAGTACACTAACGGATGTGCGTAATCCAAACGATCACAGTGTCAGTTTTAGTGTCGATGGCATGCATTCCACAAACATTAGCCACTTGTAACGGTCACAAAAATAAGCCACTTCAACCGCCATTTCGCGTACAAAGAAAGACATTATTATAGACGTGGTGTGGCCTGCAGACTACAACAAAATCACCCGGAAGATAACATCATCGGTGGTAATCATCAAAAATCCTAACGCGTGACTTGAACTATTTCTTGCCCAGTGCAGTTAGTATCGCATTGGAAGCACCACGCTGATACAGTTATCGATAATCCGTACGAATTAGTGTTATCTTGATGAGGGATTAGGTTGACAGACTTTCGCGCACCGTCGAACAGCTTGTACGTCGTGTGGCTATCGATCGCAACAGATCCCATATCATCGCGTTCTCATAATCTAGCAACCGAACAATCCATCAAACATTAGCTAAAGAACCATTTACACGACAGCTAGTGTGTGTCTGTGTGTATGTGCCTAATCGTGTTTGAATGTATTATATTCTGCCTCAATAACGTAAACATTCGCGATGATCGTACACGTATATGTATGCGTGTTTCCTTTATGCATTTTTAGTAATTATCATTTTTCAAAACATCCCACAGAAAGTACAGCATCTTTCGATGGCAAGCAATATGCTTACTCTCATCCCATCGCCCACACTGAAGAAATTCCAAAACGTGCGTCTTCTCTCACTGAGCGGTAATTACTTTACCGAATTCACCGACGAATGGCGTAAGTGACACACAGTGTTGGGAATTGCTGCGTCATTCCGTGTATATATCTTCTCTGTTCTCATTCCAGCTGCTCACAACCAGCTGCCCCTGCTGAGCGAACTGCGGGTGCTCGATATGCGAAACTGTAGTCTGAGAACTCTTCCGGAAGATTTTTTCCGAAACGTTAACCTGCAGTACCTTTTCCTGTCGTACAACCACATTACAACGCTACCGGCGGAGATATTCTACCCGTTGAGGGGTTTGCTTCATCTGGACCTGTCCAACATGGACACGCGCCGGACCGGTGAGGAGCGGATCGAGAATCCATTCATGAAGCTGATCGCCGGTGTGGATCTGCATCAGGATATGTTTTTCCCGCTCATCAATCTGGTGTTTCTCGATCTGTCCAATACGCGGCTCGAGTATCAAGCGTTTATCGCGCTACGATCAATCCAGCGGCGTGTGAAGTACGTCAGCTACTGTAACATCGGGCTGCCGGCGATCGTCGACTATTTGTTTCTGACGAAATCGATCGAAATGCTAGACATCTCGTACAATGTTGGCGTAGCGCAATCACTTCATTCCGCCAGCTTCACACTGCTCGCCAACAGCTTGGAGGTGTTGTACTTCAAAGACTCGATGGTACAGCAGCTCACCTGGTTGGCCCCGTTGCAGAAGCTGCGTGTGTTGAATCTGCGCGGCAATATACTGCGCATGTTGCATCGGGAAAGCTTCGCTAATCTAAGCAATTTGGAGCAGCTGGACTTGAGCTACAACTACATATCGGCCTGGAACCAGCAGATCCTGACCTCGACCGATGCACTGCAGAGTGTAAACCTGCGCAACAACAGCATCGTCATCCTGACCACCGATATGCTGTACGATTTCTCACGCTTGTCGGCAATGGGACTGGGCGGCAATACGATCCAGTGCTCGTGCAACTACGTAAAGTTCTTGCGCAACATTGTCCACAACAGGACGGATATGCCGGGTGCGTACACAATCTCGGCGGAACCGCTCATCGTGGGCAAGCACGGTTCTCCCGCCACCGGTGCCTCGACCAAGCTGTCGCTTCAGCACGTCCAGCTGTTTGATTACGATGAGTCGGAGTATTTGTGTATGAACTTCACCAGCAACCAGAAGCTAGATCCGCTGGAACTACAAGACTGCATTGTGCCGGACGATGAGCTGATCAATGCGGATCTACCGGAGGTGCAGGAAAGGGAACAAGAGCATGCCAAAAATCATACGCTGGTGTACATACTCGTTAGCGTAGCGGTTAGCTTCTTAATCGTTTGTGGCGTTGGGCTGTTCTATTACTGGTTCCACATTAAGTACTTCTTTAAGATCATTAAAAACTCGGCCGTGCTAAGTTTCTTCAACGACGACAAGCTGTATCTGGACAAGAGCGGGCTGCTAAAGGAGGCCGACTTCCATTACGACGTGTTCGTTAGCTACAGCAATGCGGATCGGACGTGGGTGTTGGATCAATTGCTGCCCAACATGGAAGGTGTTAGTCAGATCAATTTATGTTTGCATGAGCGTGATTTTGAGGTACGTTGGTCGTGTTTGGGTCACAGGTTTGAGATACAGTTATTAAAACTCACATTCACTATTTCAGGTTGGGTACGGAATTTTAGAGAATATTATCTCGTGCATGGATCGATCCCGGTGTCTGATGTTGATAGTATCCGAAAGCTTCCTGCTCAGTCACTGGTGTCAGTTTGAAATGCACTTAGCACAGCATCGGTAAGAAAGCAGCCGGGTTTTGTGTTGGTTTTTTGATTACACTGTTTAATGTTTATTTACAGATTGCTAGAAACCCGAAGAGATGAACTCATTCTAGTACTGCTGGAGGATTTGCCCAGACGCAAGTGTCCGAAAACGCTGAGCTATCTGTTGAAAACAAAAACCTACATTAAATGGCCCACGAAGTCGGTGAATGAGCAGGTGCTGTTTTGGAAACGGTTGCACAAAGCGTTACTAGCTGCAAAAGGATAGCATACCTTCAGGGGTAAACAGACGATTCACCACGGTCTTATTCACCACATTTCTGTTGCCCGCAGTAGAATACGTTACGTTGGCTTGTCGAAGCGATTATCGTATACAAAACACGTCAAATACAAATCACAAACACCCACACGTACTACTCATGAATGGCATGTGCTGTCTGTAACATCTTTGTAATTATATCGCACTCGATCATTATTAAAGGAATATTTCCATTAGCTTAATAAATAGTATTTCTACTGTAAATGTGTACAAATTTAAATTGAGAGCTTCAAATACGGTATACAAACGATTCTGTCATGACCAACCAATATGAAACCTACAGCTCGTTCATGAATCCGTTCCTTTGGCTATTAGGTGATTATGCTATGCCTTATGGGAGAACAATATGTGCAAGGCTAGCATTGACACCTAACTGAACAGTAACAGTATTGGGTCTGATCAACGTAGATTATTTATTATATTTATTACGGACATATAGAAGAGATGTCTCGACTAACATTACACTTACGTGGAAGGCATTTCCTCCTATTTGACGGACTTATCATAAGCATGCTCGGTGGCTCAATGTTTCTCCTCCATTGTGTTCTAGCTCTATTTCATTCGGCTCTCCAATGTTTGTCTCTCACTTTCTGGCTGGCTTTCTGGCTGTCTATTAAAACTTTATACTGTCACCAATAGTGAACTTTTGGCATAATATTATGTGTTACAAGGCCGAAGAAGGTGGTCTATAGCGTGGTGTCCTACAGTCCAACTGCAAATTTTCCTCGGGGCCAGGATAATACGCTAAAAGAGAGCGTCCAACGCGAATTAGCCGCGAGCCTTGACATCATTTGGATGAACGCTCTAGTTTTAGGAAGGCAGCCTGGGTCGCAAGGATACTTCTGTATGTATTGAGCAGAAAAATATATCAAGATCATCCACATCCCACACTCTCTGCGATCGAGGGTGTATTCGTCACATTGTATGGTCATTTAATAAAAGTCA
>AXCM01006143.1:0-17282 GCA_000473375.1 Anopheles culicifacies
GCTGTCTCTTCAGGTTAACTAAATTAGTAAATAAAAAATCGTTTAGATTGACCAATTTGTTGATTTTTCCCTGCCTCTATACGCCTGAACTTATGCGGTGGTTTACCACCATGGATTCACTACTAGACATTTCAAACAAATCTGTTACATACATGTATTTTAAAGTATTTGCGCATCACACTTCAAATACCACACTCAATACATGTTTTAAAAGTAAGCATACAATTAAGCTGATATCTTGTAAGGAAAAAAGTCTCGGATAATAAAAAAAAAAAATTCTGCATATAAACAACAGCTCATAATTAAGGTCAATCTTTTACAGGAGTGTTATAAACATGCGATCTTGAAGCTGTCATAAAATCGGGCTGATGAAATTAAATGCTCTCAATCAGAAATCCATTGTTTGCATCTTAAAATATAAGCCGCCAACAAGAAATCGAATGCGGCGTGTCAAAAAATGGTTGCAGCCAGTCTGAAGTAAGATGTAAAACCATGTATGTATTTTAAATATTGTAAAAAGCGATCAGATTGTTGCTTTTGATCGAAAGATATTTAACAAAGTGATATTAAAAACAATTTTCGAATTGTTTTACCCAACATATCATCATGAAATTATTCATAACTCTCGTACTCACATAACCATAACATTGCACTCTTTATCATCGTACTGTCCAATTTTCTATCAGTGTGTCAGTGTTCCAGTTTTATCTTCAAATGATTGCCATATTTTAAGAGGAATAGAAAAAAACCCTGTCTGTGGTTATTGATGGGAGAATAAATAACATTCCTGTTATTGCTAAAATTCCCAAGTGTACCGTAAAGGAACAGGAACATGATTCGCAGTCTAAACCCGGGAATGATGTCACTGTGCACGCGGTAGACGGTAAGAAATAAAACATGAACCATCAGATGCCAGATATCTTTCACCGTTTAAAGGAGTGAACGCTTGTGTCATATTTCTTTCGTTGGTACATGCATGTTTCGTATCTCAGCGTAGCACCGAAAACTAAGGACTATATATTTCAATTTCTTTCTTTTCAATCTTCATCGTCGGGACGGAAATTACATGCACCAAACATGAACGCGTATATTTCTTACGGCGATGTTCGTAGGTGCGGTTTAAAGGATTCCCTTACGAGAGGTGATATGCTTTGGGTCTCTTGAGAATATGCAACACTTTTCTGTGGGGGATTTATTGCTTTTTTGTTTTGTTTTTGGGAGTTCAGCATCGAAATCGTTAGGAACTCTTGGCAAGTATGTTTAATATTTGTAGATTATTTTTTATTGTTCTGTTTTATTATTTAGGTAAATATGTTTTGGTCTTTTATCTTGAATTATTCCATGCCTCTTTACTTTATTGTTTTATTGATCGAGTATTATTGTATATAAAACTGGAAGGCTCACTAGCTTTCACATAATATTCAAGATTTATCCTTTAAGAATTTCTTTTAAAAATTCCAATTTACTCCACTCTCATTTGGCTGGCGTATGCTTTAAACGGCACTCTAAGGTTATTACCTAGCTCGAAAGTGCAGAGCTTACCGTGCGGGGAGAACATCAACGACCTGCCGACGGTATATCGCTTCCGGTGTTGGTCGCTTAGGGTGACATTTCAACCACAACTTCCGCCACGTTGCTGACGGGCCCCCTCCCTAATGACGGGCGTGTTGATCCCGTGGGAATCTGTGGCATGTCTGACTGGATGAGTTTACAAAACTTGGGTGATATTAGCAGTTGCCTGTCATGCATCATTCTTCGCTACGGTGCTGTTATGTTAAACCTGGCGTCCTATGACGACGATGCTATGTGGTGGTGATGTAAGATGGCTTTTTAGTGTGTGCGTGTGTGTATGTGGTTGTATTCGCGTAATATATTGCTTAAGCAATCACGTTGCATGTATGTAGCAAGCATTTGTTTACATCAATCAGACAGACTGACGAAGAATGGGAAATTAAAGATGAAAACATCTTTAGAAATGTTCCGTATTTGTGATGTGAATCATAAAATTACGTTTTTTTACCAAACTGTAAAGCTATAAGTTTAATATATGATTTATATAACTTTTAATAGGAAATATAGTTTTTCAATCATTTGTATATTCTTAAATTATTTCCTAACTTTAAAACAGCATAGATTTTAATGTTTTTTCCTCTTCTCCAGAACGTTTTTGCATAATCGCGATAATGCTACACTTTGTTCGTAAAAAAGTTTCTTTGTGAAAGGATAGATGTGCACTCAGTGAAGTTACAGTAACAACTCGTTTATTTCTTAGTCAAATTATAAGTTCATTCCATAAATACGTTGATTTTAGTTCATTTTGAGTTCATTTTAGTTTCTTGTGTCTATTCGCTTTAATCCGGTTCGTTTATGCTGTTTTCTCGAATACCTACCCTAATTGTAAAATCCAAACACACTTATAAATTATTTTTTTAGCTTTAAATAGTCCCGATTTGCTTTTCATTAGATCTTTTTTAAGGATAGGGTGCATAATCGAATAACACAACCAATTTAATTTGCAATGTAAAATATAGTTTCAATAAAATAAACGATTTGAATTTATTATTTTCCACGGGACCTTTCCTTTTCTACAAATCTCTTGAACAGCAAAACCCCCCAAACGCTCATACAGTTGTAAATGTGATCCTTCCAGATTCCCAATGTCAACCATAAAACCCAAATAATAAACAATCACTCCCATCCATTCGTGTCTCAAGCTGATACCCGTATCATCCCATTTTGTTGTTGTTGTTGTTGGCGGTACTTCCCTATCGGTTGAGCGTACGAGTGCACTTAATCTTCATATCCGCAACTTGTTCAGCACGATCCGATTCGATTTACCTGCGGATGGATCGGTACTCGTTGCCGGACGCATCATCACCACCACAAAAGCTTACCGCTCGAGAGTGCGGCTTACGCGACCCTTGGTCCGATGTGCGAATCGGATCGTGCATGTTGCAAAAAGTATCCCCTTACGGACGCGGCATTTGTTTAGAAGCGAAGCAGGTCGGGCATTGATCCCAAACGTCCCCCAAAACCTATCGGCCGGTTTGCTAACAGGGGAAGCCCGTGCATGAGTCCCTTTTTGGGAACCCCAGCCAACACACGGACGGCGTTCTTTTGTTTCGTTCGTTACGTTGAAAAGTGAAAATCCCTCCACCAAGGTACGAAAGGGAAATCTCTCCCCAGCACTGTAAACTCGTGCTGTAAGTTGTGATTTTCATCAGACACAGCACGGCCGCTCGTTGGGCAGCATCATCCTGAAAGCCAACCCGGCGGCCAAATGAAGGTGTGTGCGTGTGTGAGGGTCGGGTTTTGTATCCGGATTTGTTGGATTTGGCGCAAACACAAGAAGCGATCGATGTGAGTGGCCGATTCATCAAGGATGCGTACCCTTCGGGGCAACGAAAACGTACCATACGCCGTTCGTACGGTGTACCATATTTTGATGCGAGTGTGCGCTTTATTCCTTTTCTGCTTTTATTGTGCAGTATTTATGCGAGGCCCAACCCGGTTGGGTGGGGTTGGCGGGTCGGGAAAACACCGAGGGTGAATGGCTCGCAGGGGGCGCTCGCGTTGCATTACTTATGCATGGTATCGATATGTATGAAAATGAAAAACTACTCCGTTTGTACCGTGCATGTAACGCTGGTTGCCTACCTTTAGGCGTGCGTTTTTCCCTTTTCTCTGTACGGCGCCACGGCGAAACGATCTAGTTTCACTTGCCGTTCATTCATTCGCAGCCTACTTTTCCAAACTGCAACAGTTGAACAGATCGAACGTTCGTGTATGGTGTTTGGAGGAAAGTGCAGAATAAAAACTTTTCCATAACACACACACACGCGCGGAAACAGCAAACACATTGTAGTGGGGCTACGACCCCTACGGCGCGAAGGTGAGTTGAACCGTTGAATGTTTCATGCCTGTTGCAATGCGGCCTTTCCTTCGGCAAGCTGCAACCCATTTCGAGATGAATGGTAAAGGAGGAGGACAGGGAGGGAGGAGGGGGGAAAGTACAAATATGAACCCCACACTCTCTTCATTGGGTGTTCGTTTCGGGTTTTCCCGAAAAACGCTTGAATGCGGATCCATAAAACAACTGATTGCGACTTTTATGGCATTATGACTTTGGGGTGCAAAATGTTCAAATGTTGACGATGGAATGGAAAAGAAGGTTTACTTCTGTTTGCGATACCCTTCCGCGAAATTATTTTCTTCCCCGTCCATCTTTCCCCCCCCCCACACCAGCCCCCTTGCTCCTACCGTGCCGTTCATCCCTTCAGCCGAAACTCTTCGTTTTTATCATCTGCACTTTTCGGTTGGCTGTTCAGAAGGGGGCAGGCAAATTGCATACAACTAGGGGACTATTAGCGGTGTACGGGCGGTGTAATACTCTGTGTGCCGGCGCTTTGAATCGCTTCATTTAAATGCATGGGCCCGGATGGGAGCATTTGGTGATATGGAACAATGCATAAAACAATTTGTTCCGTTTTGCGAGCGCGTTGTTTACCGAACGCATTGTTTTTTACGGTAATGCTCTCTCGTTTGATGCTGGGCGGTTGTTTTTTTTTCTCCCTTTTACATCGCTGTTGTTAAAGCGATAGGTAGAGATAGGAGATTTAATAAAACGCGTGTGTTTGTGGAGTAATAAAGCACGCCCGGTTGGTCCCGATGTAAAACGCGAGTGGTGCTTTGTAGCGATGACGTACGGTCGTAGTATGAGTTTGAAGCCTTTACGCTTCGGTACCATCAATATGTTTCATTTTTAATAGAAAGCGGCTTGGTATTGTTGTTTAACGTACCGCATGACTTGTGTTCCAACAGGCTTAAGTGTGTGTACGGTGCATTACACTGGCAATCAATAACGTGGGAACGCATTAAGCAAATGCTTTTATTTTCCAAGTATAACCTCACATTTGCACCACAATGTTTGCTGTATAGAGCCTAAATGTATGCAATATTTAGCTTTTGTAACTCAACAGCCCAGCTCTGCAACACAGGTTGTTTTGCATCACACAATTTTTATTTTCAGTCCTCAAAACAATTAGTGACTGTAGCTGACGTACCATTTTTTGCATACTTTTAGGCGTCAACTATCACTATACGTGTAAAAAATAAATAAACTTACGGCAAACGAACAAAGCACAATCATTAGCACACTATTTATTGGTAATGTTATTAGCCTGAGTAGCTTTTATGGTTATCGTGCAGGGATAAATTTAACAAAAGTGAATTAAACATTTAAAATTGGCATAACACGCGCTAGCGACAGCGTCACTCGGAACCATGCTTTAAATGCATAAATTTAATCGTACAAGTGGAAAATGTAATTTACCTTCTGCATCACGCGTTTGATCAGCATTCAAGTGCTAAACGTTGAAGAGCATCTGCCCATTGAAGCGTTTGGTAAATGGTTGCCGGGAAAGTTGCCTGCATTTATGCATGCTTGCTATCGATCCCATTTAAAGCACGCTCGTCTCGTTTACAATCGGAGCAAAAGTCATAGTTGAATACGGTTAAAAGGGTAGCATGCGAACGATGGAGCATGGTTGCGTTCGGTGTTACGTCAATCAATACACGATCGAGAAACTTGTGTGGTTGAGGAGATTTTATGAAAATACACTGGTGGTGGATGAAAACCGGCAAAGAGAACACATCTCCTCACTGCGAAGAAGACGCTACTAATGGTTACAGGATAAGGCAGTATGCGTCATTCGGATGTGGCCAATGCTGATGCCTTCCTTGAGAAAGTGAAGCGCTTAAAGCTGAGGTTGGTGTGCCATTGGCTGGCGTAAAAAGCCAAACCGCAACCAAGCTAGTACGGACCAGCGACTGTCAAAAGGTGCCCAGCCGGTAGAGGCAGATAATGTCTGGCAAGCATTACCGCAGACCCGGAAGCTTTGAAAATATGAAAAGTTCCCCCCCGTCACAGCTTCACCACCCAATGCGCCGGGTATTGCTGACTCCGATTAGAGCTTCGGTCGAGCGTGTGACTGCCGGAGAATGTGACACTGAGCGGTGGTAGGTGGCACAGGGGGGAGGGTGACTGAGGGAGAAATAGGAGGAATAAGCATGAAGATAGTGGGACACTGCTCGGTTTTGAAGATACCGCTAGCGACCTTCGTAAAAGGCTCTGGAAGCAAACGGGCAAGGGATAGGAAGATTTGCATAGATTAGCATCGGTAAATCCTGACCTCCGGAGAGGCAAACCCGAACCGGCAGTGGCCAAGAGCGTTGATGAAGTCACGGCACTCGCAAACAAAGCCGGCAATTGGGCCAGCAAGTCAACACTATCAAAAGCCGAGCAGCTGGAAGAGATCGACCGAGGGGAGGTTTTGGGCCACAAAGGCGAGTAACGGTGGCGAGTCACAGACGCAGGCCGTCGGTTGGCCTTGGGTTTTCCGCCGTACGGAGAATGCACCGGAAGGATTGGTTCGTGAGGTCGCGGCACATGCGGAAGTTAGCTGCCGATGGTGCCTTTGCCAGCCCGAGGTTCCGGCCCGGCCCGAGATGACTGCAGTGACTGCGGTTGGCTGGCGGTGAAGTCAAAAGGCTGGTCAAAAGGCTGGTGGCGGAGGTTTTGGTCGGTTGGGCGAGATTTAAACCCTATCTACAAACAAACAAGTGAAGTGCAAACACACGGCAGCACACAGCGGACACAATTGGTCGGACGGAAGTGAAGTCACACTGGTTTGACCTCTGGGTGTCGGAGACATGGAGTACGGTACGGTTGGCACCTTTGGTTTCGGTACGCACGGCATGGTTGGGTGTCCGCGACTGGGAGGTGAAGGTAAAACCATAAGTATCTGCGAGTGACAGTGTGACCCATGCGTTTGTTTATGAAAAGTCCTGCGGGAGTTTTAAGCGCAAACAGCAACGGTCTGGTCGTTGGTCTGCACTGGAAAAGGTTGATAATTTTGCGTGCAGTGTGTGTTCCCAACAGGGGAGTTAAAAGGTAAGATCGCTGTATGCATATTTTAATGCACTTGGAAATGTTGGCTGCACTCTGCACACTCTGTCCGGAACAGGACGGCGTCTAAAAGGGGAGTTTTCAAAATCTGCAAAACATGTCACGAAAATGAGGTTTGGCTTTTCTTTGTGATTTCCAGTTTTCCAGGATTACGAGTGCCTCTTTTCGACCAACCAGCTAAAGGCGCCTTATCTGAAGGTAAACAAACAGTCCAGTAATGTTTACGATATTTTCATTTGCCATTCAATACAAAACAGATCCCGATGCGTCCGTTCCATGTTCGGTGAAACTGTCAATATGCATACGTGAGTAAGCTTCCAGCGAGCAGTCCGATCAATCGCATTCTCCATGATTCCGTGCCCATTCCGTGGAACGGTCGGGCGAACGGACTTTAACACGGTACACGGATCCCGGCAAGAGCCGTATCACATTTCCAAATCCTCGTAAGGGGATGAACCTAATACGATTATACAGCGAATGCGCTTATCGGATGAGCGGAAGAAACGGTGCGAAGTAAACAAAATTCCGGCTTCACCTGTGTACGCGGTGGGACCGTCCGTTACCGTTCGCCAAAGGTGCGAACAGTGTGTGCAGCCGGTCAATAAATCTTTGAATCGAGTTACGGATTTGTAAAGGAAGGAGTAAATCTCACGGTGTGATGAATCTTTTATTGGAAAGGTTTACACTATTTGTTGCAGTTCAATGCTACAAACTGCACATGGCGTTTACTTTTGTATTTTCGGTTGTCGTTACTTGATAGTCAGATAATCAAAATACTTATGTGGTGTGTTATGAAACTGTGTTTGCTGCTAAAAGTATAATTATTCGACGAAGACAACGTTTGTTAAGCAGATTGCATACTTTTAGGGGACTTAATCGCTTTGCATGTTGCGCTGTTTCTCTCTTCATCTTCAATTGCAATTACTGTAGAGCATTGGTTAAGCAACATTTTAAGCAAACGAGAGTTTTAAAATGTAATTATTTATTTATTTTATTATTTATTCCATTATTACGGCTGGAAGCCGTATTATCAGCGCCGCATGCGCTGAGTGATAAATACACAAGGCATTTCCTCCTTGGATTGTGCCTTATCCCGGGCATACTCGGTTTTTAAAATGTAATTGTTTAACATTTTTTAAGTATTATTAAATTGTTAAATTTTAATAATTTAAAATAAATTTAATTATTAAATTAAAGATGTTCTAAAAATATTTTAAAATTGACAACTTGTTCATCCCCTATTTCAGAGACTTCATAAGAATGTTGCATAATTCTTTTACTTTTTAATGTTAAATCGGATATAAGACATTTGCAATTAACTTCAAGACATGGCAATGCAAAAAAGGGGGAAACAAATGCTTCGAAATCTTCTTGCCCGTTTGCATAAAGTAGCAGTATTCCATCGACTTGCTAAATGGATTCTATTTCTGTGCTACTGAAAAATCGCACACTTTCTGCTTCTCGAACATCGCGAAAGCTTTCACATTATCGCCCCAAAGGCTAAAAGTTGCGACACTTTGCACAAAGTGCCGAAGCACAACCGTACCGTGCACTACCGGTACCGGTAGATGGTTCGCTATTATCTTACGCTGCACGGAAGCGAATCAATTAATCTCGAATCGACATTGACGTTGCTGTTGGCGTTTCGCCACACCACGGATTGAGATTGAGGCGGAAGCTGTACACCGGGAAGTGAAGCTTCGTCCCCTCGGGAAGCGCAAGGTCGGGTCTGCAGATTGGGTGGCCTTGAAAATTTAAATCCATTAGCGTCCATTCACCGTACCCCGGGGAACGGTTGTGTAGGTGCTCCCGGTAGCGGAGAAACCGGTAGCCAACCATCTTCGAAGGAGTCTCCCGTTTTACACGGATGTCGACATCGTTATTTATCATTCGCCGTCCGAATAGATGGCCCGGGAACCATCGTGTCAGACAATATTTAATGTGATCGTTCCGTTACTGTGGCTCGCGTGGGGCGTACGAAGAAAATCACATCAACGATGAATCGTCGGAATCGTAGCGACGCTTTTAAACCCATGTCATTCGTCCGCTCGTCAACAGTGTCAGTGAATGCGCCCGAAAAGCGCCACACTGATGATCGGAAGCGAATTCATAAGCTGCAGCAAACGGGGCACGAGAGGTCGTGGAACCATTTATCTTGTTTATACGATGATTTTGAAATCGATTATATTGGATCTTCCTCTTAATTGCGATAAATCTTCCGCTTCCACCGGAAGGCACGTTCGCTTTTGGCCTGTTGCTTTGCGTTTACGTTGCGTTGGAGCTGCCGTCCGTGGCGCGTTGTTTATTTCAACTCGTTCGGCAAGATTCACTGTTTTCCCTTAAGTGGTGAGCGAAGCGGTGAGCATTTATGTTGCCTCCTTAGTAATGTAGCTATTTATGAAATGATTTCTTGGAACACGGTACGGTGCTGGAGTCGACGGTTTTGCGGGAAGCCATCGTCGCGATGTTTGATTTTGTTGTCTTGAATGGGAAATGAACGTTCGCTGGGCAAAGTTTGTTGCTTGCAAACGTGAGCAGATGTTCTTTTCCCGAGCGATTAAGGATCATCGGAGATATAGGAGTGTTTCTGGTGAAGATATGTTTTGATGCTTGCTCTCAAACATTTCTAGCGAATCAGTGCGAACGTTCAATAGGTGAGCAATGATGAAAGGGAGCTGTTTTTTCTATTTTTAATTTGTTGAAGTAATGTCTTTAGGTTCAATGATGCTATTCTCTCATGGAAATAAGTATGAGGACATCCCTCGGTACTTGAGTTTCTTACTGAATATTGCACTCCAGTTTACTTTATTTCTACTGAGATGAATGGTCAAAAGTGAAATGAGACGTTTTGAAAGTATTTTCCCACTGAAGAGATATTTCAGTACGATTGTATGACAAACTAATTTTTATGCAAAAGACACATTAAATTTTTTGAGTGATCTGCTTACTCCCTAGCCCCAATAGAGTGTTTTATCGAAAAATGTGCTTAAAATCGGGAAAAACTACAAAGTCGCCTGAAAGCGTTGAAAGACTGTACAATGTGAATGGGACAAAGTGGAATCAAATGTTTGGTTGAAAATGATCATATCTTTATCTCATAGGCTGCAACAAGTGATAATAAACAGAGGAAACGTTATTGATAATTATAAACATTTTAGTTTTTCACCGAATTAAATAAATTTTACCTTCGGCCACTTCATTACAGGTGAGGGCTACTCAGCAGACCAAATCAACAACTTGTATTACATTAAACTTACTGTATTACAGAAAATAAAGAGAAGAACTGATATCGCATGTATGAAAATGTATGAAAACATTGATGTGATTATTGTGTATGTGATTATTGAAAAAATAAGTGTCTTTATGCTAATTTCCGCAGGGCATGTACTACAAATCGCCATATCTTTGCAATGAAATGATCTATCCTCTGGGGCTCACGGTTATAAGAAGTATCTTACTCAAACTATAAGTTCAATAATAATAAAAAATGATTTGTTCAATATTCAGTAAGAAACTCAAGTTTCATGGGGTGTCCTTATACTTATTTCCCGAAGGGTATTTGGAGGAAATATTGTTGAGGACTGACTATCCTGTTGCGGGTACATTCAAGTCACGGAAGCCAGAAATGGCAGGCCAAGACCTCTTGAGGTTGTAGAGCCAGAGAAGAAGAAGAAACCAAATTTCAAATTTGTTGAACTGTTTAAGTCTTGCTATATTTTATAGTTGCTGTAGTAATAAGCAAACTATACCATATTCCTAAAGTTGACGATGCTTAATAAAGTAAATTAAAATATAATTATGTTTAAACCTATTGTGGATTAAAGTTCTTACTCTTAGCGGGATTAAGGTGACCTCAATGACTGTGTCATGGCACATACCACCTCATTTACTTTATTGAAGACCTTCAAGTCCTTGGCAAGTGTCAACTTCGCCTAACGTGAGGTGTTGCGAAATAAAACTAGTTCCAACTTGTAAATATGGAAATAAATAATTAAAATATGAGTGCTTTATTCGGCTGTTAGTGTTCGAGAGAGCCTGAAGGCGCCTCCTTCGGTCCTATTTATCCCATGTTTCCTCTGTTACCATCGCAACTGTTGCTATAATGATAGTGGGCACTGTCCTACTAACATTCTACGTTTGCCATTCTGCAAGAGTGGAACTATTGTAGAGCTCTAACAAGCCCTACAACAGCGGTACTGTTGTAGAGTCCCATCACACGAGCAAAAACAGCGTGGTATGATCGCAATTCACAACATGAGTCATTTCCTTCGTTTAAACTATGCTTATTAATGATTAGCAGAACTAGAACTTTTTATGTTACTGTTAAAGTTTTTTTTTTTGTGGCTTTTGGTGGTCTTTTCTACACAACATAGAATACGTAATGTTTAATTGCTGGCGTGTCATTTTCCTAATACTTCAGTTACTTTTAAAGGTAGATTTATTAACATTTTCTAAGATATAATTACAATATTCTCTCGAAACATACAAACAGTAAAAGAACAAGTCTGCTAATTGATGGCAGTTTGTCGTAAATTTGATCCCTCTTACGAAGCGTACCGAACTTCCTGCATTTGCCAGTGTGCGCCCGAAACAAGCTGTAAAGCTTTTATTTGATGTGGTAACACCTAATTTAAACTTGTCGGCCGAGTTGAAAACTTTTATTTCCCGTTGCACATCGGTCGGTCGCTCGGAGTGGCTTTTGCTGTGAAGTACAAAGCGGTACAGGCGTGCCACAGGTTGCAGGGTTTGTGCGAACTTGAAGCGGCTCATCGAATGCCGGCCCGATGAGTAGTCATCTTTCGGAAGCGGCAAACAAATAGGCTCTTATATCTTCATGCCGAATATTTCGTAAGCAAATGGCAGCACGTTTGCAAAAGTGAAAGAGGGAGCAGTAAGCAATAATGTGGAAAACTTTTCCCACTCGCAAACACACACACACACACACGGACATACGCACTTGGGGGGTATGATAGCAGACCACTTTCCAACACAGCACAATCACGGTCACCAGTTAAAAGAGCCGGGCCGGGATTGCTTTTCCGTACGGTAAGGTGTTTTCATGCTCACACTTTACAACCGGTGGCGGTATTGAACAGGTTGGGGAAAGTTTTGAGGGCAAACCCCGGTACCTATTCCGCACCACCCAGGACGCACCGGCCTGGACGCAATAACGTAGCGAAAGTTTTAATTAAAATTTGTTCCCGAAAAATGTGCCCTCACAAAATTAAAGCCTCCGGTTGTTTGGTTATTGATCACGTACTCAATCGGGAAATTTGATACTTTTTTTTGCTTTGGACGGTTGGAAAAGATTGTGTGCAGGTGGTTACTTTCGTTGGCAGGTACACATCAAAGCGCAGAATGGGTCGTTTGTCGTACGTTGAGGCTGGGGTGTATTGAGTTTCAACTGTGTCTGTGGTGTGAAATGATGAAGCCGTGCTGGAAGATTGATACACAAAAGGAGGAGTAAATTGGTTAAGCAAAACCAAAGCCGTAAAGTTCAAGACGATGTTTGCAGAATTTTGTGTGCTTATAAGAAGTAAGCGTTCATCAAAAAGCATTCTATTGTGATGTTTAGATTTCGCATAAAAGGTTTACATTGAGGTGGTTGGATGCAAACCTTCGCAGAAGCTACGATTGTTACCTGGAAGGCTTTTTCCTGTAACCAAATAAGTTAATCTCAAATCAGAAGGTTTTATCAACATAATCTCATATCTTATATCGTTTATGTGGTAATTCACTGTGGCATAAATTCCTAAACACGTTGGCTGCCACACCTATTTTGGTCGTGTTTCCTGCCAGGCCGAGCCGTTTTGTCATACAATTTCGCTGGCTATCATTTTTGATAGTTAAAATTTTCTGAAATAGATGGATTTGATGGAGCTACCATAAGTACACATTTGAAACAGGAATATTTGTGTTAATTTACAATTTATTGTTAAAATAATAATACGGAAACATTTTCATAATTTTCAAAAAAGGTTATTCGATATCCAATGTATTAAATTGTATTCAAGAAGAGGTTTACTATGATAATATATTATCTCACTCTTGCATATGTATAATGTGACATTGAGTGAGAGAGATGGAGTGATTCACATGTTAATTGCTCAACGAAAACCGTCTCACAAAAATGCATTTAAAAATTATTTAAACCACAGATATGTAAGAACCAATCCCAAATTAAGGTTTACCAAATACAAATCTTTACTTTCACCGAAATACACATGCATGAGATTTCTAGTTCCAAAGAAATGGCACTTTGAAAACCATGTATGGTGGCTATCAAAAATGATAGCCATGGCAGCCAAAGTGTTAAAATTGATTTTGTACTGATAGAATGTTTGTAAATATAAAATTTTGCTAGAGAATTCCTTACACGTTAACGATGTTATGCAAATTGCATAAATTAGGGCAGATTTATCAAAAACGCCAAAAACTATGCAATGCACATTAAAACAGAAGTTTACTGAAGTAAGACGGCATAATAATTGTACCCGTTACTTTTGATTGCTGTAGAAAGCCAAACGACACATGTATTTTACATTACATAAGAAATTAATCGCTTATAACAAAAACATACTTCCCTTCCATGTTAGAAGATCACAAATGAAATGATGCAAACGTTCGTTGAAAGTATTTTCCGGATTTGTAATTCTTGCCACTTACCTAGCTAATAAATGCATTCATTTATTTACTCGCCACAGCACGATCGTGCACAGGGCGAACGTGATAGCATAGTGACAGGGAGGGTCTTTGCGTGCTCGATTACGAACGCGATGAAGTATGAGCCGTATCGGAAACCAAACAAAAACAATGAACAGAATGAACCGTTTTCCTCTCTATTTAGAATCGTTAGTTTACTGCTTTGTCGCGTGTGTGTGTTTGTTTTGCAGCTTACATTTCACTGAGTTGGAGTTCTTTATTTTTTTATTTGTCCTCTAACAGACCATGATTCAGAGTAGCACTACCGGCTACATCAGCTTTGCACTACCAGCGCAAAAGCGAATCCTATGTGCGAGATGCTCACGCACACCGCAAACGTAACGGCGTGAACACAGATGCACACCGTGGAACCGGTTCGGCTGGATTGAAGGTGTATGAAATTATAATTTATGACTTCATCTATAATTCAACCCCACCGGTACGGTCTGGCCACGGTACGGTGCGAGCCAAATGGATGGAAAATGGGAAATTCCTCAACCACTTCTCGCCCGTTCGCGTGTTTGGTTCCCACACTTTCCGCTACCGCTCGTCTCCTCGCCATGGGCTCCCAGTAAGTCGCGAACAGAGTACCAGGCGCCTCCATGGAAGTGAAGTGAAATGAACGCACTATCGAATTGACGTTTGCAGGACGGGACTGCCAGGGACAGGTGGTGATGGAGGAGTACGATAATATCAGTAGTTGTGTTGCGTTGCCGCCAGTCTGCCAACGGCACACCACTGCCGTCGATATGCAAATGATACAGAAACATAAATAAAGTTACCCCTTGTCGTTGCTCTTATTGCACGGTATGGCGGTGTAGCGCGTTCGGAGCACTGGGAGCGGCACGGAACTTGCAATAAAGTATCGTTTGCTGTCGTGCCGGTATGTTCTTCGTGCTGCAGCGGGTGCGACTGGAGGTACCGGGGGGGCAGTGCAGTTTCTCAGGAAGCTTCCCCTTTTGGCAAAGGCGACAACATGAGCCAGGCCGCGGTCGCGCGGAACGTGCGACAGGTGGCCGTGGTGGATCATGGCCTTAAACATACACATACACGGCATACACGACCCACGGTTCTTCACGGGCAACGCTTCACAAAACATTTCCAGCGAGCCTTTTGCCAGCTAGGAAGGCAACATTTGTCGTGGTTTAGTGCCGTTATTGACATAAGTTTTGCGACACTAACTTCACCGGCTGGTACGTACGATACGCGCTTTCTTTGCACAGTTGACACGAACGATGGCGCAACCGGGCCGGGGGGTGCTCATCCGTTCGGCAAACTGGTTGCACCCCCCCGAACGGACGATCACCCGTTTATCCTTCCCGGGGGTTGTACCGAGCGAAGGTAGCGATAGTCCGAAATGGTAAATTGATATATGTTCCCCGAGCAACGGGGTCGGTTCGGAACTCGCGAAGCTATGAATGATTCCGCTTTCCATTACGGATAGAGGTGTGTGCACTTTCCGAAATGCGTTCTCACAAGTGGATCGCCTTGAATGATGCAGTGGTGTGCAAATTTGTCTTTCGCAGCGTAGCAACGACAGCAAGGCAAGGATCGTTGTGCAGGATAGTGCACAGAAAGCGATTACCGTCCACCGTGAGGGGGGGTTGTTGGATGTGTAAGATGAATGTTTACGAGCATGTTCGGTACATCGTTGGTACGGTTTTGGTATGATGTGATGGATTTATCTTCTACCGATCGTGTTCAATAGCGTTTGTATGTTAGTAATCGTTTCTTAATGCTGCTTACCTTTTTTTTTATTCTTTTCTATATAAACACGCTGTAAGAAAGAAAAATGCACATCTATCGCCAAATAATAGTTTTCCTTTCGAATCGTACTAAATCTGCAGAAAATGAACTTTTCCCGAAAAATAAGCAGCATATTGCATACATTTGGGAGCAGTCCAATAGAAAAGCGTTTTATGGTATGCAATCCGCATTACACGTTGCTTGAATCAGTTTTAAAGCGATTTAAACACGAGACATCCCCAATGAATCGAATTCTTCAGCCATAAACGCTAGAAACTGCACCGATTCACACGTCGGACAAGTTTGCATTGTTCGTGTCGTTTTCTTTGTTGTCGGGCAATAATTTTCTAAATCACCAAAACGGTAGACAGCGAATCAGTTGCACTATTAAATCATATTCAGTACAAATATTGTTTGCCACTGGTTAACGGCACCCAGGCACGTCATTCCCGTCTGGCCGTTGCAAATCACGGAGGAGCAGATGACAAAAAAACAACCTGCTTTAGGAGCTGCATGTTGTACTGCCTTTTGCACTTGTCGCGTACAGCGCCAAAGGTGTGCAAGAATACAACGAGGAGGTTGTTATTATGCTTTAATGAGACTGGTACAAAAAGCTGGGCACCCGGATCTGGGGCCGTACGAGCGTTGCACATGATACATGTATGATTTAATGGGATTAGAACCCGTAGGTGTTGCGCCGAGTGCGGTACGGTGGATGAAGCCCATCTGGAGTCGTGTGACGCGCTGGGGTCACGGACTTATCCCTGGGTTACATTGTCGCACCGTGTATCGCTTGCATGAGCGATGGCCATCCCACGGCAGTTGGTAGGGATGTTTGTTCGTGCGAACCCAAGTCCCGATTTGGGTCACCTGAGGTAACATTTTCTTTGCCTGCAAACTTGCAGGAAAAACTTTGTTACTCCCACTTTTTAGCAGTTCATTTCCATCGTCGGACGACTATTTGTTGTATTTTTTTGTCTAAATGTAATTTAATTCTTTCTCAGATACACGTAGCATTTAAATGGAACTATATCATACGTACAGACCAGGCCAGCCCAGCAGACACGGCCACATGGTGGGAAAATAATGGAGTACCGGTTTCAAATTAACGACCGAGCCAACCGAGCAAACAACACCTGGCATGCTTACACCCGTTGAGCCAAAGCGTGCTAACCCTTAGTCGGTCGCTTGTTGCGTTCACCGTGTCGTATGGTGGAGGGAAGATGTAGTTCTTTGCAGCTGTCACAGAGCTACCCAAACACACACACACACACACGCCCATAATGTTCAGTGAGCTTTACTGTCGTTGGCCCGTGTGTAACTAGATTTAGTTAATTTAAAAGTTTCCCCTCACTGTCACCGGAGCCGGTGCGGTAAAGGATGCGCTCTCGAACTTCCCATCCCATCTGCTTGCAGCCTTTTTGTGTTGTTTCCACTGCCCGATGCCAGATCCCACCGACTTGCATCATCGTTCAATGAGGCCTGAAAGTGGAGCACGATGTACGGACTTTAGACGGTAGTTGCGACCTGAAAAAGAGGGGGAGTGTGCCGTACTGCTGGTAAGTTGCTCAATTTTCGGAAGACCAGTTTCGGTTTAATGAGGTTAGGGTTAATGGAGCATTATTGCACGGCGCTTAGTGACGGGTGTGTGTGTGGTGGGGGGTTTGAGTGGATGTTAGTTTCGGAACCCAAATTCTACTCCATTCAAGAACTTGAACCAACTGGTGACAGCTGTGTGTAATTGGAAGATGAAAGTTTGCAGATTCATCTTAACTTTTAGCTCGAATGGGTTAGTTTTGAAGGATGAGACACTCCAACGAAAGCGGTTCTTGCATGGAAATAGTACAAAAGTGTTTTGTTATATGTG
>KI424202.1:6595-17440 GCA_000473375.1 Anopheles culicifacies
ATTTTCCAGTTATGCTGGGACTGCTCTGTGGAACAACATGCTCGAGCCAGTGGGGAAGAAAACTCCTAATTGGCGGCCTCTTTTTAAAAACTTCAAATGTCCAACCAACCAAAGAGTCGCCTTACTTGAGCACGTACGATAACAGCGGTCACAGCTAAAGCAACAAACAACGAGTATTCAACGACAGTAGAATTCAAAGAGGAATGGAGCATACATTTGCACTTCAATTAGAAGTCAAATGAAATGGTGTGATAATTTATAATAACTCATCGTTTGCGGTGAACATTTCTTTTCAGCACTGAAAGTAGGATCTCATCATTAATCGATTTCAAATATGCAGTATAATAAAAAGCCAGACTCATGGAAACATCTTTAACGAAAGATGCGTCAAATGAAGACGACTAAAAAGAGGCAATGAAAACGAAACCATGTCAGTAGTACGCGGGCCATAGTATGGAAGAGATAGTAAGAAATGAAAATAAATTGGTCAATCAAATTGATTCATCTCAAGTACCCTCGTGCCATGCATGATAATTGCGATAAGTGATGTTGTTTTTGTTTTTTTTTTGTTTTTGGAGAATGCAGGAGAATTGCATAATGTAGACGAGATGCTGAAGTACAGAGGGTAATGGTTTACTCACAGGTGCGAAACACACAGAATGGTGCGGATTTCTTATGAAGGATGCATTCCACCAGATTTTGAGGAGAGTACAATAAACCACCTCTTCATTCAATTACTTTTGCGTAGTCCTCTTTGGAGTTGTAGTAGTGTGCGGGTCGATTTTTTTGTATCGTTTCGTTTGAATCTATTTTTCGATATGCCGTTGGTAGTGGAAGCAATACTGCGTTGAGGTTCATTTGCGAAATGCGAATCTCGTTCGTTGAGCAAGCAGGTTGTTGGAGGGTTTAACGGAGTGTTGCACTTTATTTGCACATTGTCTCGCCGAAAGATGGTTTGTTACCTTGAGGTGTTGGGTTGGTTTACTGTCTCTTCGATACGTTGGACGGGAATTCCGATTGTTTTAGTGTTTCACGCGAATGCATATAAACATTCCCTTTGCATCGTTGTTGCTGTACGGGGAAATAACCTCGCTTTGTGTTATCGAATGACATTTGCACCACGCAGACGTGCAATTAAAGAGCACAATTTTTGCAATTATTAATTTAAAACCTTGCAATTTTTAACGATGATACATGGATGAAATGGTATATTGCTAAGTTTGTTTTTTATAACGCATTACCCATGGTATCAGCAATTTAAATGAAAGAGGCATTCTATTTGTGTTCTACAAACTTATCAACCAAAGGTACTCGTGTGTAACATGTTTACGGAGGGTCATTTAAATAAAGTACCAAAGAGAGGCGACCGATCTGTTTGCAACCTTCCATTTCGATTGTTTTGCAAAGCCAGGTTGAATTCATTCGAAATGTGAGGCCTTGTTACGACGCGAAAAATGAAACGGCTCATTAATCGCCTGAGCTTTAAGTTTTGTGCGATGAAACAAATGTAACTCCCTTTGGACTGGGGTTCACGCGAACATTTTTATCAAGATTTAATTTGATCAAGTTTAAAGCAAATAAAATACTATGACTTATTTTGGCAATGATTATTTACTTCGTTACGAGACTGACAGACCAAGAACAAAAGCGATTGAAAATAATGCAGGATATACCATTGCAAAACGAGCTAAACAAATTGTGTGTAAAAGTTTTATTTAAGACTTCATTTACCAAGACAAATACACGTTACCTACACAATGGAACAATTTCGTCACGGATCATTGCAGTACGGACGCTTTTCGCACAAGTATCACCATGATGGGCCTATTAAACTCCTTGTTGATTTACGATTGCGGTTAATAAAAAGAAAAGCTCACCACAAGCATCGCGAGTACACACAGCACCAGCACGAGTAAGTGATGGCTGTGAAGCGATAACTTGCGTCTCAAAACACTGTTTGCCGCGTGGTGTTTGTACGCCGTTATTGCAACATCGTTGCAACGGGAGCGATTATTTAATGTATGTGGTACAATAAAAAAATAAGAGATCGATATACTTCTTCGCTGGTATGAAATCGGGTTAGATCGAGTTTGCAAACATGATGGCCTTATACGATAGGTTTCTGGATTTGGAGTGAGCAATGACAGTTTTGTACTGCTGTTGTTTGTACGGCTTGGTGAGAAGTGTTGCATGTACAGGTTAGTTTATAGCTTTCTCAGTTATCGAACGTTTGTTTTTGGGGAATTTTTTGAGGCTTACTTAATTTGAAATTTAAAATCCTTAGAAAAAATAGTTAATTATCAACCGCACAACAATCACCCTGAGCGTATCGAATTCGTACTTGTACCACTAAATGATCATTATAAGTAATTATTAAAAAAAAAAAACAAACGTGTTTTTGTGATCGATTTACCATCCTCTTTGCTCTAGGCTGCTTGTTTTAATTTGATAACATAAGTCTTGATTGCTTTAAAACGATCGATTGTTATGAGGAAGCGTATTGCAAAAAAAAAAGAGTTACCACAACGAAACCCGAAAAAGTGGTGACTCACGTGTTCTTCGTCAGCTTGCCGCCATCGGGGCATAAAGCTACCCCAAACACAAACTAGGCCGTCGACCACTAGCGAGCTACATGGATGAAACAAATAAAGTATCGTGCGTCCACATAATCATCACACGGTCCGGGGAGCAGCTGTTGGGACTTTGGGTGGGGTTGGAATTGACGTACCAAAATACGTTGGTTTTACTGCAAGCGCAAGACTCGCAATACAGCCGGGAAAAGATAAAAAATAAACATCGCTAGAGGCAGCATCTGAAACGGATGATTGAGCCTTTGCAACTCCTGTAAAATGAGACATCGCTGTACACTTACCGGATAGACGCGGTTTCGTTCGAGAGAAGTCATCAGCTGGACGAGTTTTATGAATGAAACGGAGCAGTTTTAAACGTGAGAAGTATTATCTCATCGACTAGTAGTCTAGTTTGGCCATTTTAGGAACAGCGTCTATAAACGGTGGAGACGTTTGTGTTTGCAGTAAAACTGGTGGCAAAAGACAGCTTTCACCAAGGAGAGTCTTCACCATTAACAGAAGCAGCCTGCTTTCATCCATATATGGAGAAGCTTCAAACCAATACCCCTTCGGCGCGTAGGTGATCAAACCGATTTCATTCACAAATTTGAGTCTCAACATTCGCCGGGGAACTCCATGTCGATTGAGCCGACGCATAAGAATGTGAAATGTAGCGAAAGGGCCCGTGACGTGGGTAGTAACGGATGTTGTTCCATGTTGATGATTACTACATTCGACCTCGTTCCGTGACACAAGGTAACAAACATACGTCGATCGATTGGATATCGGAACCGGACTTTTATTTAACCTATAACAACCCCTTGTGCTTTCCCTTGCGTGTGTATTCCCCGATGTGTAAGTGTATTTTGTTTAGTATTGGATATTTGATGGTATTGGAGCCCTAGCTGTTATCGTATGTGTATATGTAGGGAGATTCCTTCGAAGGGCAGCGAAATACACCAATGCCGGGCTTCCAGCCTGTACTCTTTTTGCCCGGCGGCTCTAGGAGATTGTTCCAGTATGCAACGGCCGCTTGTCTGTTGGATGCAATGCGGAAATAAAGAATAAAATAGCTGGTAACAGTTTGTAGATGTTTAGCATACTTACGAATGGCCTTTCTGACTCATATGAAAGCAGTCGTACGAGAGAAGTGAGTAGTCAACCTCATTTCCTTTCATGAGCTGCCGTCCCAAACCAAACGAAACAAAAAGATGTTTGAATTGAATTATAGTTACAGCGGTTGGATGTAACTTACCGACAGGTTCCTCGTCCACGGCTGATGTACGACGGCAAACTCGTCGAGTCCACGAAACTCGTCCATCATGGCAACTTCTTCTTCCACCTTCCGGTATTGCATTTGTATTCGAGCCCATCTGTCATTAGGGAGCGCAAGTTAATATGTGTTGCTGGTTGTTAATTCTGTCGACATTTTCAACATCCTACCTCGCTCTGGATTCTTTGGTAGAGTTGTGCATTGGACCAACCCAGCAGGGACACTCGGCATGGTGCAAGATCCAACACATCATGGGTTTCTTCTTAATCGATACCACTGTCGATACGTCTGGAACGGACACGATATTCACTAGCGTCCGGGGTAAGTTATCACGCAGGTATCGGAGCATCTTTAGTAGCGACCTTCGATGCTGCGCTGGTAATGACTCGGGATCTTTCAGAGTACACACATACGCACAAATGTCGTTACCCCCGATTGTGATCGTTAGTAGCTTCCAGTCCTTCTTAAAATTTACACGTCCATCTGTCCTGATACGTGTTACCATCTGGGCGGCCATGTGGGGTAGCTCCTTCGAAACGGCTCCAATTTCCGCATTATTGAACTGCGAGTCCCAATGGAAGCTGTACGAATCGCGGTACGAATATCCAACGAGCTAGTGTGTGTTTGAAGCATAAAGAGAAACAAACATCCATGTTACTGTGTGGTGAACATTAAGCCGGTTCTTGTCCACGAAACCAACCTTCGGGTTGAACATTTTCAGTATATTTGGTAGCGTGGTGGCATTGCGCCAATCCCATTGCCCACCGATACACCACGATAATCCGCGATTTTCGGTGTACAGCTGCAAGAAGCTAGTTGCCGATGCACCGCTACCAGTGACGACAGAATCTCCGATCGCTGCCACCACGTTTATGTCACCTGCCAATAAAGGAACCGAAAATCAAAAACAGAAAACATTATCGAGTCAATTACATCGACTCATATGCGCAGTTACATGTGTAGAAAAGGATTAGAATTGGATGCAAGGTTCTTCGTCTTACACTCATATTAAAAAAAATCTTTTCATGCAAAAAAAAAGCTATGCTGAATTCGTTTTTCAGGTTCGTCGCTTGTCGTTTTTTGTTTTTAATGCCATGCCCTCATGACGATGCTGTATGTTTCAATCGTTACGATCAAAAGCTTACTCAAAAAAAGACAAAACTGTAATAATACTGACTACAATATAGGATTTGGAAGAAGCATTTGAATACAAGCTGGGACGCCGTGATACCACGCATTATGTGCTATAAAAAATAAGCCATCATAATATGTCCCTAATTTATGCACGCGTAGTAAGCAACTCTTTCTTACAACCTCTTTCAACGCAACACCGTGGGCAGTATGCCGCCCATTGCGTAAAGTGTCCCATTAGGAGAAATTTAAAGACATCGAAGCTCGACCAGCAAGGTGAGCGATTGTCTCGTGGATACGTGATGCTTTCAGCCTTGAGGGTGGCGCAAATGGTGTGCACTTGGAATGCAAATTCTTTTCAGCAAACAGAGCCGTATTATTCAACCCGTGCAACATGACACTAGCAGAAGGCTCGTCCTAAATTGCAAATGCATTTATAATGACTTACCGGGACGCAGCTTGTGTACGCTGGTCGGTGGTTCCGGACTGCGGCCAACCGCAACGTCACAGGGGAACGGTACAGTGTCCGGAATTTTCTTTTGCAGAAACTTGCCGCTAGTCTTGTAGCCGGTTCGCCCGGCCATCATCAATGTGACGTTTCGATAGAGGTGAAAGATGACGCGCCACTGGGCATTGTCGAAGACGGTCGGCTGGAAGGCGCTGATAGCTGCATTCACCTTCCACCGGTGGAATTTGTTTTCGTGGCATAGCAGCAGCAGCAGCACTAGCAAAACGCTTAGCGATGATGTTTGGCCGAGCCGCTGCATTGTGAACGGGCGGGCCCGGTCGTTAGTATCGATAGGCGGCGAAGTTCACTTTTTGATTGGTTTTGGAAGCAGTGAGAGATTCGATGACCGCTTAACTAGGAACCGTTGATGTTTTGTATCAAATGCACTACGAACTATCCATATAAATGCGGGACACTAAGACACATTAAGGTACACTACAGTGCACATAAACACTTCATCATTTTCGTTTGCGTTCACCGTCACTGAAACTGGTTACTTGGATTTAGAAGCAGAGAAATAATATAATCACAGAAATAGTATGGTGATTATAGAAGCTTTTTCCCTTATTTATGAAGACACAGCAACCAACACTTAAATTGCAATGTATGTTTGTACAAATTCATCATTTAACAACAGACTCATATAGCAGCTGCTAGCCTTATTTAACCATTTGAAGATCTTTGTTTAAGTTTCTCTTCCAAAAAAATACCTGTTTAAATCACCTGTTTACTTAAAATGCTTCAAGCGGTGTGGCTGCTTAGTAACTATCAATTAAAACCTGTGAATATCTCTAAAAGATAACCACGAGTCTTTTTTGATTAGTGGCTTCCGTAAAGGTGTTTTTTTTATCTTTCGAGCTGCGATCGAATGTTAAAAGCAAAGAAAAGAAATAAATATAAGCACGTCGAAATGATGCACCCAGGCATTTTTGTTGATGATGAGTTATTAATATGGATGAGCGTTGCATTGAATTTCCATCGCATTAATGACTCTGGAAGGAGTATCGGGCGCTGTATAACATTTGTTTCTTCTGTTATGGTATAAAGGCTTGATGCATTAGAAAGTGTCAAAACCATATCCCAACCAACGTTGAAGATAATGTGTGTTTTATAAAAAAAAACTCAAGTTCAGTCGAGCATTAACATTGTGTTGGCTCGTTATCATTATCATGAGTATCACCACAAATCGTAAGGGTGTGAATATTTGGGTTTTTCTAAAGTTGATGGTATCATCACAATTGAACGAAGGTGCTCAAAAATAAATTAAAAATACTTTAAGTTAACTTACGTATTAAACATGTAAAACATATATAAAGAACTTTAACTATTTCAATAAGTTCATAGATTTAAAAGCATTTAAAATAATCACCAATGATGCAGAGTATGAACCAAACGTGATCTCAGAACCTATGCCTCGGCATCCACCACAATTCATCATTGCCGTAATCAATGCGCAATGTTTGATTAGCCCATTGACCTCACGTGCTACGTGTTTGCGTAATCGAATTGTTGCTGGCCACAATTTCATTTGCCCTGTTATCATACTTGGATACCAAGATCAAACGACCGACCAAATTTTTGTTTTGAAGTATGAACATAACAAGGAGGAACAAATCAAAACCAAAACATCTCAACTCACCGAACCTTCTTAGTATTGACCAGAGCAATCGTCAAACACATAACAGTTGTACCTTTATGCTTGTAGGGTACGTTTTTCTTCCAGTCAGTTCTTTCACACACCAGTAGCTTGACTCCAGGCTAGGAAGATGGGTGATCAATAATGACGGACTGCCCTGATCTGATCGAAAATGGATGGCAGCAATTGGAGCTGAATTGGCATCTATTTTCATGCAGAAGAAGGAAAGGAAGGTAACGATCAAGCTTCACTCGAAAATGAAGTGTTGTTTAGAGCATACCGCCGTATTTGCGGCGGTAAAAGGTGCGTATCGAATTAAGTAAGCATGAACAGAGCATTGAACACGTAGCATGACATTGCTGTGTTCTGCATAATTTGCTGTGGTTAGATTTACGGCGATGTTTAACGCAGGGAGGAGTGCGGGAAGTGACGGGTTTGCTTGCATAATGAATTTATAGGTTGTGGTGTGCTGAGAGCCATTAGCAGTCTAACAACCAAGAACAGTTGAGGGGCTTGAAGGCTTGCATAAGGGGTTTTCTAGAATTTGGTAGCACCGTTAGCTGATATTATCGAATGCTTTTTTATTGAAATGATTAAGTGAGTTTTATGCAATCACGTGTGCGTTTTCAACTATCAACAACACCAGATCTTCTTCACATTTTGTTCTTCTTGGTTTGCTGAAACCACTTGGCTCTTTAAGTGAAGGTCGGCAGATATGTTGTGACCCATTTACACCAAAAATCGTCCGAGCTGTGTTGGGAGGTTTTTTCCAGGTTCAGGGTTTTTTTATCCCGAGTCAGTAGACAAGGAGTGAGCCATGTGTTGCTCTCAGTGCCAAAACCTCGTGTTTTTGTGCCGATATCGACGATGATAGTCGGCTTCTCGGAAGTAGGTTATCGCTGTAGATTTTGGAAGGATGACAGTTCTTTTCACGTTGTTAACTCAATCCAAGTTGCAAACCACCAAGCTCACTATCCTTCCGTTCCGTTCCGACGCAACGTTTTAAACGATCTCGAAACAACGCAAAGGAGCTTTGGAGCGATGACCGAAGAGGCTGGGTTAATTGGTTTCAGTTCCAAAAACAATTACCAAAAATAGTCGAGCATTGCAGACTATTCTATATAACTTCTCAGCTTTGCTAAAACCATTTTGCTTTTTAATTCTTTTCATTATATTATTGGCACTCATTCCCATGCAAGCAGGGAATTGTTTTCCCAAATAAGTGCAGACAAGGCATTGCAATCACTTATCGCCACAAATTCCTACCTAAAACTGTTTATTCTCCATTGCACCATTGCATCATCAGTTGCATTCAGCATTCACTACTGTTACCGACCGTGTGTTTTTGCATCAAAAGTTGCACGATGGGAAACGAGATGCAAAACAGACGATTTTCCTTTCTAAAAAACACTTTACACTCACTACTGACCAGTCGTGACCGTTCTTTAGCTGGGCCGTAACTAATAAGCCAATAAATTGTACCGGCTTCCCGCCTGGTAGATCGTGTAAGCGCAAGATTCCGGTTGTATGATAGCCCACTCGTTTGCCTTTTAACTTTTTTTTTGTTCGTAATCCAAATGAAAATAAAACCACATGCGCAGAATTCCATTCGCGGCTGCTACTAAGACTCGGGAGACGAAAACCCTAATTGCAAATGGTAGAAACAGGTTGATTACACTCTCAAATGCTCATACACACGCTCGACACTCTGCGACACAGATACACAATCGCTGTGCACCATGAACGCGGAACACAATATGTAAAAAAAAAATCCCTGGTCGCGATATTAAGCAAATGGTAATGGGTCTTTTCACGTACGTTCGTATACTAACGGTTCACTTGGGTAAAGCGTAATCGATTGGAATCTGGCGTAATGCAAGATTGAATCCCACATCACTCCCTCACTGAGTCACTGAACCATTCACACACAGATTTTGTTTTTACTTTTTATGCTTAACGTTTCCTACATTTAAGGAATGAACCATATGATCTGTTTGGTAAGTCGCTCACTAGAAGCATTAGCAGCGATGACTGCAACAGATATACGGTAGATGAAACACATTTTACAGCACAGACACATAACAAGCAACACATACATTCACGCACGCAAGAAGCTGCCAAAAAAGGACAAGAACGAACCAGAACCGGTCCCGGAATGCAAGGGAAATAGTGAGCAAGGCAGAGCACGTTTTCCCGGTCTTTACGTCACACGGAAAGTGCCGAACAGTCCGATCAGCGCTTAGATCTTACACAATCCGAAGCAATCCTAGGCGGCCGGACCAAAAACACTACCAGCCGAGAGAAAAACTTGCACGTATGATTTGGCTGTTGAACTAACCCGTTCCAATTTAACGAGCGCGGTAAAGTAACGGAATGAACGAAACAGTGACCCAGCAGTGGCACAAACGCGTCCACTTGCTATCAGCTCTCCGGCGCAACTAATGCCGCATATTGGGCGCTCGTGAACAAGCTTTCGCTTCTCGATTGATCGCACGTATGCGTGGCTACAGTTGGCGCTGGGGGTAGGTGATGCTATCGGAAAATATTGGGTAGGGGGAGGGGGGAGCAAGGGTGATGATCGTCCCCACCCTTTCTTGTGTTGCATGTGCCGTGAAGATGCGGTTCTGCGGTATTTATTTTGGCAAATAGATTGTCTCGGTGGGGTTCGTACGGTTCCTTTCTCTTGAGCGTAATTGGGACGACGACTGGATTATGGTACTAGAGTGAAGATTAGCTTCAACTTTTCTGAGGGTAAACTTCTGTGGTTTAAGTGGTATCAGCGGATTGTTTAAGCAGCTGCACAATCAGGGGGAATCTAGCATCAAAGTAAAAGAACCATACAATATAGTTACAATTCTTTCAAAAAGCCTATAACACTGTCCCGTAATCGAGAACTTCAACATCTATTATAGGAATGGTATCAGTGATAAAATTTATTGGTTCGTATCATGGTTTTTAAAAAAAAATATATATCGAACAGAAATATATTACAAAAAGCGATGATTTGTACTTTAAAGGTGAAGAGACTGCTTTAGTTAGCTCAAGAATAGCAAGCAAACATTCGATCGTATTAATTATCGCAATCAAGTTTATCCGGTTTAATCCGGGTTGCCTGCTTTTAAGAGCTTAACATAACCATAAAAAAATCGCGTCGAAAACAGAATTCAATAAACAGGGAATGATCATCTTGAGTCAAAAAACTTCCAAACAATTTAATGCTTCAACAGCAAATAAAAGTTCTAACCAGCTCCCCATTCACTTAAGTTTTTATTATTTTCTCCTTTCATTCCAGAGGGAAGATAGTCTTATCAAGTGCAGTCAATGCCGACGGTTCGAAAGGATTAAGATAATTCATTACAACCTTATCCGGACCCCATGGGAACGAACAACCAGACGGTGGATTGAAATCGTACCCCCATCCGGCCAAATGTTCATTAAACCGTTTCCATAGCATAAATTATGCTCTCGGGCTTCAGGCAGCACGTTCTCGTACGGTGGAGGGAAATGAAATTTCGGACGCACCTCGAGGGACTGTTCTGACTGATTCATTTGCTTCTTTGTGGGTGTTTTTTTTTATTATTGTCATTTTGTTTTTATTTGTTACAAGATGGAATGAACGAAGCTAGGCTGCATAGCGGAAGGGACAGAGCCTTCGGTTTCGATCAAACGAATAATAGAACTTCCATGGAGGTTAGCAGGGGGGAATCTCGGAAAGGATCGCACAGGT